>PVJI01013859.1:0-21821 GCA_004026765.1 Micronycteris hirsuta | reverse complement strand
GTCAATCCTATGTAAATTGGCCCCTGATAAAAACCCTGGCTGGGCAAGCCACGAGGCTTTTTCCTGGAATTGGGAGGAATCAGCCACGTGGCCCCGGTCTCTCTTTCCCCGCGTGTCTCGGTATGAAATTCATACACGCATTGGGTCACGGTCACCCACGGGTATCGGCAGGTCCGATCTACCCCGTGTCACCAATGTCCATCTCTTCCCATAGATGAGCCTTTCCTGTCCAAGCTGGTGAGTTCCAATTCTACATGACAAGTACTGACACCTCTTCTTAGGTACACATCTATACTTCTGAGACCCTGTTGAAGTCGTTAGCTGGATATCTCACAGCCGCCTCACAAACAAGATGATCAAGTCCAAACTCATCATCTTTCTTGCCAAGCCTGCTTCTTATCCTGTCCTCACCATCCCAGTCATTCAGTTTGGAAACCTTTGATGCATCCAAGGCTCCTCCTACTTCCTTCCTTTCCACATCCAGTCTGTGTATAGCATCAAGACATTGGATTCGGTGCTCGCTTCGGCAGCACATATACTAAAAATAAATAAATAAATAAATAAATAAGACATTGGATTCTAAGCACAGATGAGTTTAACTCATAGGATCTTAGCAAATGTTGTTGACCTCATTGTGCCTGTCAGCTTCCATAAGAGCGGATATGACCCTGTCTCCAATCTGACTCAGGAAAGGGAGACACAGCAGAGACGTTGAGAAACTAATTATCTCTTCCCAATTGAATAAAACAAACACACACACACACACACCATCATCACCACCACCACAATTTATAGCCCAGCATAAACATTTCAATTCTTTAATAATAAAGTTTATCTATTTATATATTCTTATCTTCCAGAGATTTTATGAGCTATATTACTAATAACTTAGGTTATAAAATTTAAGGAAACCTCAGCCATTCACAGATTTTTAAGAATGCATTTAGACACCCAGTATTATTTTAAAATATAAACAAACTTAAGTTAGATAGACCTTATATAACCAGAAAGGCAGAATGCATATTTCCAATATCAAAACCCCAATCACAAGAACTGTAACTGCTCAGACCACTCAGTAAAAGCAAAATGCCTCAGAGCACCTCTCCCATGCTGTTAGAGAAGCCTGTTGAGAAGAAAGGAAGGGGGTATGGATTTTGCATTCATGACAGAAGGAACCTAACAGAAAAGGATAAAAAAGTTTTAAACTCCTTTATCAGGATTTCCCCTAAACCAGTTATAGCCAAAATGGAGTCACTTATGTTAAGTCTCATGTCACCAGAAATAGAATGTTAAACCAGTCAATCAGGAATCACCTGATAGGCATTAGTTACATAATCTGCCTGTCAGACCCCTGGCAAACCCCAAAGGAAAGTAACCTTTGCAATAACCAACCTATCTACTATAACTTCCTCATTTCCACACCCTTCTGGCTATAAATATCTTTCATTTTGCCATGATGTACTTTATACCCCCACGACTGATTTTATAACTGGAAATTTGCATATCTTAATCCCTTCCTCTTTTTCACCCCTACCTTGAACCCCTTCCATCTGGCGACCATCAAATTATTCTCTGTATCTATGAGTCTGTTTCTGTTTTGTTTATTTTGTTTTTTAGATTCCATATATGAGCGAAATCATATGGTATTTTTCTTTCTCTGTCTGATTTATTTCACTTAGCATAATACCATCTAGGTCCGTCGATGCTGTTGCAGATGGCAAGATTTCATTCTTCTTATGGCTGAGTAACATTCCATTGTATGTATGTAACACATCTTCTTTATTTATTGATGGGGACTAGACTTATCAGGGTGATCACTTTGTAAGTTATATAAATATCTAATTACTATGTTGTGTACCAGAAACTAATGTAGTATCACATATCAACTGTAACTTAAAATGTTTTTAAATAAATAAGAAGTAAAAATAATAACATGCTGAGGGGGAATGTCTTTCCTTTTATACAGCTCTTCACAGCTCCTTTTTATCTGCCAGATTGGCTGCTGCCCAATTCAAAATGATTTTTGCTCAAATAAACTCTTAAAATGTTTAATATGCCTCAGTTTACCTTTTAACATTAGTCATCTCTCTCCCAATCACCTACCAGTACACACAGTCCCTGGGAGCACGGGTCTGATCACCCTGACCTGGGTCTGAAATCCGTCTCTACCACTTACTATTTTAGGTTTAAGAAGTTTTCCCCAAGGATCCTACCCCAGTTCGGAATAAGGGTTTATAAATCATAAATTGTAACTTGTTTTAAAATCTGATATGGAATTAACAATAAGAGTCCCACTTTGATTTTTAGGTTGCCCTTTAAAACACTTACTTGTATGTGGTCATATTTAATCTTTATAAATACTCCACAAAAGATGAAAAAGCAGGGTCATTGAATGTGAGAAAAAGGAAAGTAATTGAGAATTAGCACGCAAGAAAAATAAAGTTCCCTTACTGAAATAATAAAATGATCTCACTTCACAGACAAACCCAGGGAGGTTAAGAGGTATACCAACCATTTCACGCAGTGGCAGCATGCTACCACTATCCTGCGTAGTCCATGAAGACACCGGAGCCCGAAAAGGATGAGAGCCCACTGAATGGCAAAAGCAGCCACAGGGTCCTGAATTCTAAGTCTTTAACATTTTCCACTCCTCATGTTCCTTTTAAGTCAAAGCCTCAACTGCACATCTGAGAGCTACCAGATTGGCCTAAAACGACTCTAGCCTGTCATGAAATTCGATTTTCTTCTATAAGGCAGTAACTTAGGAAAGCCTTATTTAAAAACATCACCCAGCTACAAATGAAAACCTTCCCAACAGGGACGAGATGGAACATCTGCCTTCCTTTTGCTTAACAGAACACTGCAGAGCTGCTCTCTGCTTGGATAAATGCAACGTGAGTTTTCCTGATTTCAGAATGAGTTCTTAGTATCGCTCTCTGGAGCTCACGCTCTCTCTCAGTGTTGCCGTTGTTTTCTTGCCCACGATTCTCCGTGTAATCAGCTGTTCCACCATTGGCTTTTCTGAAACCAATCTTCCTTGTCTTTTGTAATTATGTAAAGCTGTTCTCTTTGTAGGCCACACACTGTAGCTATCTGAAACCTGGAGAGAAATCACCCTAATTGTAATATAATACATTTCAAATTCCTGTTATTTATGTTGGCGAGAAAACATGCAATGAGGTTTCATTTCCTATTTTCAGTAAAACTTGGGGAAAGAAATAGTACTTGAACTTCTTTTTGTTAAGGCAAGCAGTCTTTAATTAAAAGAAAAAAATCTTAATTACTTCTTCAGGATTTTTAAAACACATTCTATTTTCTTTTGCCTACCTACCTGAGTTAAAGAAAATGGAGATCTTTTAGCTGGCCCAGACAAATATAAGGAAAACCAACCGCAGTTATACCTAAAATCAGCCAAGTGACCTCATTCCCACAGAATAGACTACACTTAAAAACCAGCAATCATTTTGAATTCTGAACCTCAGTAGTAACAAGGCTACTAACTGCTGATTACTATGCAGGTCTTGCACTAATCTAATTAAGTAAAATGGAAATCCAATTTCAAGCATTGTTGTACACATTTGCATATGACACAAGTAGTCAAAAATCTGTCTGAAGTTAAATGAAGCACATGTACAGCCCCTTTACCAATTTGCATTTGGCTTTTCCACTCAGTCCCATTTTGAAATATTGCACTCCCAACATCTGCAGACCACTCAAAGGCCGAATCTATTACTAATGGCTGCTTGCTTTAGTGTTGCCATCTCTCATTTAATGAGCATTAGTAACAAGAAGTAGGCACGATTGGAGCTTGTATTTCTGAGGAAAGGATCCTCTGGGAATTCCTTGGGAAAGGGAGAATAGATGCTCTACCTACTGCCAAGTCAGTTCCTCTTAGACTTTGGGAGGGTGTGGGTAATAGAAATTTGTTTTTGACTATTCATAACTTAGGGACCAAAAATAAATTCTATTCTAGATGAACCTCTCCAAAACACAAGGTATTTTTTTCTTCGAAAAGGTGCATGAAAATGGATAGGCAACAGGAAGGTAAGAACCTTGTCTCCTAAAAATTCTACAGAAGTGTAACCTACTTGTCGACCACTCTATCTCACTGGAAGAGCCAACACAGTCAGCACCCTGAGTCCCTCTGCTGCTGTACCCCAATGTGAACACAGCTGTGCCAGGCACAGAGGGAAAGGTGAGCCTCGCCACAACACCGGGTGTTCTCTAAGCCCTGGGAAATAGCTCAGTGCTCCAACTGTTCCTCTCCATTTGATAATTTAGAAGTTCTGGCCCTGGCTGTTGTGGTTCAGTGGCTGAGTGCTGGCCTACAAATCACAAGATTGCTGGTTCAATTCCCATGGGCCCAGTCAGGGCCCATGCGTGGGTTACGGGCCAGGTCCCCAGAAAGGGACGCGCGAGAGGCAACCACACTTTGTTTCTCTCTTCCTCCCTCCCTTCCCCTCTCTAAAAAATAAATAGATAAAATCTTTTTTAAAAATAAATAAAATGTTCTGGTTGAGTATGTTTTTAGAACGAGGGGGGATATGTTCTACTCATTCTATCTGTACTCTGTGATTTACCAATATCATCTAATACAAGGAAAATAAAGTGCACGAATGAATTAAATGTGTAAGGAGAGAGAATAATGGGAGCAGACACAATAAACAGCAAGCCTTTATAAAGAATCATCATGCCAAGAAAAATTGATTGCTTTTATACCAGGAAAGAATACCAAATGAAGGGCTGGAAATACACATTAGCATTTGAGGTTCAGCATTCAGTGCAACACCTGCACAGATAATGAATTAATTCAGAGGAACTTGGGGATAAGAACCACTAGCATAGCTTAGTGGACATTTGATTGTGTTCTCTGCACTGTTCAAGGAACTTGGTTTACAAATGAGTAAGGCACAAGCTATTTGCCTTTGAGTCATTCACAACTTGTTTACCAGAATAGTCCAAAAAACTAGAGAGACTGGAATAATCCCTTGCTTTTGGATCAAAATCTAAATTGCTAAAATTGGCAAAAGCTCCAAAGTTCTCCTGTGAGAAGTGTCTTCTGTCTCCTGCTAATAAACCATGCTAACTTACAAGTATCAGTTAACAAAAGACCCTCCTATGAAATAAATATATTTATCATATCTATTACCACACACTGGCTTGAAGTTTAGGCATTTTAGTACTACTAACTTTTAATTTTTGAACACAACAGTTCAACCTTCTAGCAAATATTTTTAAAGGAAATAACAATACAGAAATAACTTTTCTAAAAGAAACCCAAACTGATTCCATCCTTCATTTAAAAATATTTGCCTGTCTCAGAGATTTCTCTCCTTGTCTGTAAAATGAGGATAATAAAATACCTGCCTGCCTTTCTTCTTCGCACAGTTTTGAGAGGCTCAAATAATTAAAATTTGCGACAGATGTCTGTAAATAGTAAGGTGCCTTGTGAATGTCGGCAGCCGTTGTTACATGCAGATGCAGTTCTCATTCACAGCCCCACAGTGAAGACATGCATAAGAAAGCACGGCAGGGATTCAGTTCATCACAGACCCAAAAGACCAAGGGCAAAAGGCAGCACAGTGGACTGTGCATGGCCTAGCATCATGACAACCGGGATGCGGTCCTAACTTCACAACCAGAAGGACAATGCAGCGAAAGCCAAATGATTCACGATTCACACCTGACCAATGACCTCATTTTTCCATGGGTATTGAGCTCTTCCCATGATAAGCCTACTATACATAAAAGATATAATTTCCCTAAAAATTACTGGGTTGGCTAAAAATTCATTTGTTTTTCTGTAAGACAGCTCTAGTAGCACTTAGCTGTCTTTAACTTCATTCGAAACAATTTTGTTGGATTGTATTGTGACAGCTTTCTTATCAATGTGCATTAAAAAAAAAAACTTAGCAAAACTGGTGAATTTTGTGTAGCCATTTTAATATTGAAGATGGAAGAAAATATGCAACATTTTTGCCATATTATGCTTTGTTATTTCAAGAAAGGTAAAAATGCAACTGAAATGCAAAAAAAATTGCGCGGTTTGTGGAAAAAATGCTGTGACTGATGGAATGCATCAAAAGTGGTTTGCAAAGAGGGTGGTTTCGTGTTGGGTTTCTCACTGAACGATGCTCCAGGGTCAGGTACACCAGCTGAAGTTGATAGTGATCAAATCGAGACATTAATTGAGAACAATCACCATTATACCACACAGGAGATAGCCAACATAGTCACAATACCCAAATCAATAAAATTATTGGTGAAAATGAAAAATGTCTTTTATTTTATGGAAAAAAACTAAATGGACTTTTTGGCCAACCCAATACATTCAGAAAATTAAGTAGTCTACAATCTTCAACCTCAGAATGTGGATTTGTGCCACGTGATCAAAAGTACTCATGTAAGAATTAGTGAACACAAGTAAACCTGAGGCACATTAACAAGAAGCCAGGAAAATTCCTTGCCAAGTAGAATGGGGAAACTGAGACAAATAGCTGAACAAACTGGTCCAGCAATGTATAGCCAGATAATCAACCCGAGGTCTTATCTTTCCTAAACAAGGGCACTGAGGGGCAAATAGGTTACACATTCCAGACCACGCGGCGCAGACCGGCCTCTTCCGGTCCCTCTGTAGTGGCATTCTTTGAAGGTAAAACTGACCAGAAAATAACACCAGTCCCTCTTTGCACTCATTTTGGAACATCAGCATATTAAAGAACTAGAAAGCTGATGAATGAACATTCCCTCCCCTAGCATTCCTGCCTGCAGAAGACAGAAAAAAAGTCCTCAAAACAAGGGATACAGGTACACTCTCCTAGCAGGAACCCTTCTCCCTGGCATGTACTCCCCCCACCCCCACCTAATTCTGGAAGCCCCATGGGACTTGCAACCAGGGGAACAGCAGGCAGCAAAACCCCTGAACCTGTCTCCAAGGCCCCTTTTTTCTGACTTTTCAGTGAGCCAACAGCAGCCCCACCTAGGCTCTCTCTTACTGCATTTTCTAAGCTCTTTCTTGTTTCACTGTCCCCAGCTTTAATAAATGTACCCTCAAAATCATGAGAACTCATGTTGTGAAATCTTTCCTGCACAAAGTCAAGAACCCACACACCACTAGCCTGCCCAGACTCACGCCCCATTGGGTAATAAACCTAGTGACCACTGAAATTAATTGTTCATTATTAAACTGGGCTGTTGAGTAAATAATTTGATTCTCTTAAAAAGGAATCTGAAATTCACCTACCAATAAAATATTCAGGTTTTTTAAAACTCAAACTTTGTCTACCTTTAATATCCTATTTGCTGCAATTCTTTGTTACTGACCAACTTAATACTTTGCACTTGTTTTGAAATATTCAGATTCTCATTCTGCAACTGTTAAAGTGACTTAAAAAATATGGATGAATCTGTAGCATTTTTAAAGCCTTTCTGGTCTATCAGAAATTGGAAACACAAAAGCATGTAGAATTACAATGTAAAACCTTTTTTAAAAAAAATAACCCAGATGGGTATGAGATATTTTTACTACATCACTAAGTGATGTAGAGCAATTGTGTCAGCCAGGGTGTAATGCGAGAAATAGAACAGGCTAAGTATTTCAATAAGAAGGGGATTCAATAGGGAATAAATGATTTTCAAAGTCATTGTAAGGGCTAGAGCAGTGAAAAGCCAGGAAGCTGCCACTAACTGAATGTTTGTTTCAAAGCCACATCCCCTCAGCTGTGACCCAGAGGTTACTGAACTACCGTGTGCCCCACACTCACAAGCTGGCATCCGGAGGTAAAATGTGGTACCTGGATGCTGAAAATACCCCCATCCTGAGGAGTTTGCTGGTCAGCTGACATCTCTGTAGAAAGAGATGCACCAACTCCTTTCCAATCATATGCATGTACATCTCATTGGCTGAATGTAAATCATGTGTATCATACAAGCTGAAAGTCTAAGAAAAATGTCATTTTTTAGCTTCCCAGCCCCTTTTATGTGAATTGGTTAGAGGGATAAAAAGGAAGTGGAAGTGAATGCTGAGTATATTAAAGAATATTTAGCCCAGCATGTTACAGGCAAAACAGTATTCTAAGCATCTTGAAAGATTTAAAAATATACAAGGCAGAAATCTTTTCCCTCAGCAAGCATTTTTTCTGACTAAGACTATGAGACATATGTGAAGAGTTAAACACCAGTGAGAGTTAATGGTATTCAACACAACAGAAAAGTGGTTATGGGACTGGATATAAAGTTTCATGAGTATGATAAGCAATTAGAAAACTGGCTTTGTGTTAGGTAAAACACAAAGTACTTGCTTCTCTTTATTACCTCCTATATCACTTTAGTAATGAAGAGATTACTAGTCTAAGAGGATTGGGTGGGGATTTAACAGTCATCTAGAGAAATAGCAGACCCACAACTTCAACTAGATCTACCCAGCTCTGAAAATATGTAAGTTTCAAGTGCAGTGTATTGGGAAGATATATTTCATCCCTACAACATAAATTCTCCCCTTTTCTTGGGCTATATACGATTATCATAACGAGAAAACCACAAGAGATCCAAGATGGCGGGAGAGTAGGTGGATGTTACACTCACCTCCTCCCAGAATCAAACTGGAATTACAACTAAAATATAGAACAATCAATCTGAATAACCAACTGAAGACTAAATGATTAGAAGTCTTATAACCGAGGATTTACAGAAGAAGCCACATCAAGACCAGTAGGAAGGGCATCGTTTTCCTCCCAGAGAAGAGTGGGGTTTTACCCCTCAGCTCCCCAGTGCAGCGCACCAGAGCCAGGAAGAGGCACCCACATAACACCTGGCTGTGAATATTAGTGGGATGTGCTAGAGGCATAGGTGCCCTCTTAAAGGGCCAATGCACAAATCTCATTCACAGCCTCTCACCCTAGACTCTGGCAGAGGGATGGCAGAGCAGACTAGAGTCCTGTGAAGAGAACTCAGACTCCTGGCAGAATCTTGGACTGACTGAGTCATGTGGCTCAAGGACAGGGGGCATTTTTCTCTCACATACCCAACTAGTACAGAGCCCTCACTTTATGCAGCCAAATCTTTGTCCATCTGGGCCTAATAAACTCTGCTTATCTTACCCTGATAACTCCCTAAGACCCTGCCCCACCACGAAGGTCTACTGGCACCTGGCATGTGGCAGCTAGACTTGATATACCCTGAGACATTTGCTGAGTGGCCTCAGACCAAGCACTGGCATTGCGTCAGAACCTATATCATTCTGGTAAACACCACTCACCCCTACCTGGGAACTCACTAAGAACCTACCTCATGAAACTTGAGTACAGCCAGAAGCTCTTTCACTGATAGAACTAAAAGAAAACCAGCAGGCAGGGGCAAGTAGAGGCAGATCTCAAGGTGCCTTGACACTTTTGTTGGCTTGCCCTTAAGCCCCGTGCTGGTAAAAGTCAGCCTTGGGGCACAGTTTGATCCTTCCCATACATACCCAGGCCCAGCAGAAGTAGCAACAAATTGTGGATTGTTTTGTAGCTACAAACAGATGCCCAGAGCCAGTCACAGGCAGCATCCAATATTGGTCTGCACCAGCATCCCTCCCAAGAGGCCCCAGAAACAACACATGAGTGGCCATCTTCAGATAACATCAGAACAAGATCCAGTTAACATCACAAGTGGTATATCCAAGGGAAAATCTCAGCAGGCACCAGACCCTACTGAGGCAAATTCCACTTCATGTGGTCAGCCCTGCACGACAGCTTGTACACTGTGGTCCAGGTTGATCCTCACTGTCAGCCAGCCTGAGGGTCAGCCCCACACACAAACAGGCCAATAGAAATCAAGGCTCAATTACAACAGGAGGGCCTATAACCCACATCCAAAATTTTCCTGGAGCACCCGGCTCAGGTAATCAAGTAGACTGCACTGCTGGGTCCCCCGCAACAACTACCACATGAGGCTACCCTATTAAGACTGGTAATCATGGCAGACCTACCTAATGCATAGAAACCAACACAAAGAGGTAGCCAAAATGGGAAGACAAAGAAATAGGCCCCAAATGAAAGAACAGGAGAAATCTCCAGAAAAAAAGAGGTAATGAAATGGAGGCAAGCAATTTACCACATATAGAGTTCAAAAAAAATGATTATAAGAACACTCAAGGAACTTGTGAGTATCAGCAAAGAATAGCAAACATAAAAAGAGCATGGAAACCATAAAAAGAACCATTCAGAAGTAAAGAATACAATATCTGAAATGAAGAATATACTGGAAGGAATGAACTGTAGGCTGGATGAAGCAGAGGATCGAATCAGAAATCTGGAAGGCAAGGTAGCAGAAAAAAACAATCAGAGTAGGAAATTTTGTGTATTTTCCTCCATCTTCAATATTAAAATGGCTACACAAAAATTCACCAATTTTATACGTTTTTTTAAAATGCACATTGATATGAAAGCTGTCACAATACAATCTAACAAAATATTTTAGAATGAAGGTAGACAACTAAGTGCTACTACAGCCATCATACAGAAAAATGTAACAGAATTTTTGGCCAATGCAATAAAAATGAAGACAAAAAAACAGCATGGCACTGGCATAGAAGCAGACATATAGATCAATGGAACAGAATAGGAAGCCAATAAATAAGCCCATGCCTTAATGGTCAATTAATATTTGACAAAGGAGGAAAGAACATACAATGATGTAAGAGATATTCTTTTCAATAAATGGTGTTGGGAAAATTGAATGGATACGTGCAAAAAATGAAATTACCCCACCTTCTCACACCATACACAAGAATAAACTCAAAATGGAGTAAAGACTTAAATATAAGACTTGAAACCATAAAAATCCTGGAAGAAAACACAGACATTAAAGACATCGCTCATAGCAATATTTTTTTCTGACATGTCTCCTCAGGCAAGGGAAACAAAATAAAAGAAAAAATAAATAATAGGACTACATCAAACTGAAGTTTTTACACAGCAAAAGAAACCATGAACAAAATGAAAAGACACCCTACTGAATGGGAGAAAATATTCACTAATGATTCATCTAATAAGGGGCTGATATCCAAAACTTATAAAGAACTTATACAACTCAACACCAGAAAAACAAACAATCCAATTAAAAAATGGGCAAAGGACCTGAATAGACACATCTCCAAAAAGGATATACAGATGAAAAACACATATGAAAAGATGCTCAACATCATTAATCAGAGAAATGCAAATTAAAACCATTATGAGATGTCACCTCACACCTGTCAGAATGGCTATCATCAATAAATCAACAAACAAGTGTTGGTGAGGGTGTGGAGAAAAGGGAGCCCTTGTACCATGATGGTGAGAATGCAGGCTGGTGCAGCCACTGTGGAAAACAGTATAGAGTTTCCTCAGAAAATTAAAAATGGAACTGCCTTATGACCCAGCGATTCCACTTCTGGGACTATATCTGACGAAATCTGAAACACTATTTTGAAAGAATATAAGCACCCCAATATTCATTGCAGCATGATTTACAATAGCCAAGATTTGGAAGCAGCCCAAGTGGATCAAAAGGTATGGTGCATTTACATGATGTATTACTGCTCAGCCATAAAAAAGAAGGAAATCTTACCCTTTGTGACAGCATGGACGGACCTGGAGAGTATTATGCTAAGTGAAATAAGCCAGTCAAAGAAAGACAAATACCATATGGTTTCACTTGTGTGTGGAATCTAATGAACAAAATAAACTAACAAAGAAAATAGAAACAGACTCATAGATACAGAAAACAGACTGACAGCTGTCAGGAAAAAAAAAAAAAACCTCACAGACAACAATATAGTGATTAGCAGAGGGATAAGGGGGTGGGGGGAGGTAGAAGAGGATAAAGGGGGGATAAATGATATTGGAAGGAGACTTGACTTGGGGTGGCAAACACACAATACAAGATACAGATGACGTGTTATAGAACTGTACACCTGAAACCTATATAATTTTATTAACCAATATCACCTAAATAAATTCAATAAAAATTTATGGAAAAGAAAACCATGACAAATTATGGATCAATAAGGAAAGCAGAAATCAGAATTGTGACATTAAATGAAGATTAAGGGTGTGATCTCAGGCAGAGGAAACAAGATAAAACACCTGTCACAGGCTTCAGAAGAGAAAGCAATGCTAACATAAAGGACAGACCCCCAAGCCCACTGGTCATGGTAGGGAGCAACTAGAGGGCCTAGAAATGAACAGCCTGGGAGCCTGTGAACTCCACATCTTCATTCAGGTTTTACTCCTACTGGGTTGGGAAGTCTCTCAGTTCTAGCCTGACGTGGCCCTTGTTCAAAGCGACTGTGGCCAGAGACTCCTCCATGGCCTATCCACTAAGGGACTGGAGGCCCATGAACGATCAACTCTTCATAGTTGGCACAAATGAAACGGGCAACAGAAAGAGGAACGGCACAATGAGCTGGAGGAATCTGAGAAGATACCACGTGTATTGTGAGTGCTATAAATGATGTGTGAGAATTCCATGATCTGTAAACAATGAAGTTACGTTATCTGGAGCACAGTAAGATTTCCTCCAGTTCTAAGTAGGCATCTCTTGGTTGGAAGGAAACAGCATAACTTCTGAACTATATTATGTAGTATATATGTATGCTTCTACTTCAGAATCAAATAGAATAAAGAGAAAAAGTTTATTTATAGGCAAATCTGTTTTCATGATTTCTTTCTGGATTTCGTTCTTCAGGACTTCATCCCTTTGCATTCATGACAATTGTTTTTAAAAAATCAGCTGGCATTGAAAAACAAGAAATAAAGTGTCCAGGATAACCCCATCAATATTTTCGGTTAAAAGATAAATTAACTTTAGAGCAAAACCAATATAAATAAAAGATCTTTAAAGGGGCTTGACTGAGTTGGTGTATTTAAGTACAATTCAATTGTAATGTGACGACATAAATGCCTTACTGGGGCACAGAGCGATCTAAAGGCTGAAGGAGTTCCTGAGAGGGCACTAGCCCAGTCAGAGAAGGCTTTCTGAAAGAGTGATGTCTATACTTCTAAGTAAAGAGAGCATTTTAAAAGTACTGGATTCTTCCCACGAGGAGAGAGGGCAGTCACACTTTGAGATATTGCCATAAATTGCTCTCCCCAGGAAGGCAACTCTGAGATTTGCACAGATGGTTTACTGAGCACCGCTCTAGAATCAACACCTGTAAAGGAGTGTGAGAAGCAGAACTGAGCAAAAGGTGAGGTGGGAATGGTGGGGCAGTTGCAACAGAGGCCTCAGCGGATCCCAGAGGGAGCCCTAAAGTTGGGGTGGTCCTTCAGGGATGCCTCGTGCTGAGGCAAGGGGCCAGGCCTTTGTAACCTCAACATCAATCAACCATCAGATGCAGGCAACCCCGAGGAGACAAAAGTTGGGTGAAGCAGGTCCCTCATCAGAGGTAAGGAATTCCTGGGGAGACACACTCTGTGAACGGTCAGCAGTCAACACTGCAGGCAGCGGGGAGAGTAAGTGGTCCATGGAGAGGGAGGGATGGGGCAGTGCGCCTCAGCCTCCCCACAGGTGTGAAAACCCATTGCCAACAGGTCCCTCTATCTCTCCATGGTAACCTTGGCACCTTCATAAGCCGTCATGTTGGCAGAAGTCCTGAATCTCCCATTATCACAGAAGCATTTATTTGGACCCCACATTTCCTCAAGCCAATCTCGTTTTCACACTTTAGGCCTTTCCACCAAATGGATGTTTTGGCCTGATGACAAGTTCAGAAAAGGGCTTGGTCCAAGACAGCCACTGTTCCTGAAGTGAACGCTCAAATTCCCCCAAATGTGAAAGATCTGTCACCCTTACCTATCACCCTGCTGATAGATCAGAAAACTAGTCATTACAATTATAAAATAATGTAGCTAATTTTGAAGATAAATATACCAGAAATTTTATGTCTGCATCAGTGTCACCCTGTTCAAGGTGGTCAGTTTGAGGAAATTTGTACTTGCTATTACTTTAGAAACTGCAGCTTGCGAGTTCATTACAAAGCCTATGACATTTTTAAGGAAGAAATACGATTATGTGGTAGAGAGAATTTAAGGCCCAAGTAAAAATACATTTGAATTCTAATATTTAGCACACATTAGCTATTTGTCAATGGCCAAATTATTTACCCTTTCTGAGCATCCTTTTTTGTTGCTGTTCCTATAGGACTGAAACAAAAACCACTGCCATGGACTATTGAGAGAACTAAATGGGAGTATACATGTAATATTCTGGAACATAGTAGATACTTAGAAAAGGTTAGTTTGTTTATTGTTTCCTTCCTCATTTCCCTCTTTGTTTCTTAGCCAATGAGAGGTAAAAGCCACCTATGTCAGGCAGGAGGTCTGTCCTTTAAAAAAACTATTTAACCCTGACTGGCGTGTCTCCATGGATTGAGCACGGGCCTGCAAACCAGAACCTGGTTGCCAGTTCTATTCCCAGTCAGGGCACATGCCTGGGTTGAGGGCCAAGTCCCCAGTAGGGGGCATGTGAGAGGCAACCACACATTGATGTTTCTCTCCTTCTCTTTCTCTACTCCTCTCTCTTTAAAAATAAATAATCCTTTTTTTAAAAAGCCTTTTAAAACTAAAACAAAAATCCATTTATTTTGGAATAGTTTTACATTTACAGAATTATTAGTGAGTACAGAGAATTTCCGTATGCCTCACATCTAGTTCTCCCAATCATTAACCCCTTATATTAGTTTGATACATTTGTTACCATTAATAAACCTAGATATTATTATTGAATAAAGTCCACAGTTTAGATTTCCTCAGTTTTTCCCCAATATCCTTTTTGCCTTCCAAGTTTGTCTTTTAAAATAGCCAAACATTATTTGAAATAAAATGTCATAAGATAAGTAAGTTTTTCTTAAGAAGGAGCTAATATAAATAAATAAGTGTGGCAGTCTTAACAGCCAAGTCCAAAGGAGACCCCAAAACGCGTTAGCCCTGGCAGAGTCCCTGGACTTGGAGAGTGGGCTCCTGAGCCAACTCAAGTAGCAGACGGCACACCTGTGATGGCTCTGGGAACAAGCCGCACGTGATCTCTAAGCTCCCTTTCTAATCGTCCTCCCCTTCACCTCCTACTAATATGAGTAGCCTTTCCAACCCAAGCAATGACATAGTGGGGACAAGGGATCCCAGGAACATAATGCAGGACATTAGAATCTGAGGAAATAGTCTTTAACTGGATTCATGATGCCAATTTTGACTTTTCAAAGAGAAACTACATCAGCGAATGATACTTCCGCTCTATAGTACATTTGTCTTTTCCTAAAAATTTTAATAAAATAAACTTCACAAATATACCCCAAAACCTATTAGTAGTGATGGTTACATCCCAAGAGTCTTCTCCAGGAATGTTTGGTTTGAGGTGAGAGGAGGCACTGGGCTTTGCTGAGAGCTTGTAAGTTGTTTAGAGTCAGCCAGAGTGTGTCCCTTGTGGTGAGCCTATGTTTTGGAAACCATTCTCACAGGTCCTCATTTGGTCCCTTGCATAGTTAATGGGGCCTCAATATAGAAAATGCATGCTACTGACCTCGGGGCTGAAGTATTCAGATCACTCAAGCATGTTATAGCTAAGGATTAACAAAATCTCCCTCTATGCTCCAGAGTAATTAAAATACGAAGTTGCGGGCAAAGCTGAGAATTGGGAATGCACCTGAAATTTCATGTAGACTCATTAAACCATCAAAGATAATCCTAAGGAAAGCATAGTTCTGTGTTTACTCCCTTGGCTTTTGCAGGATAACAGGGCTGTTGGCTTGCCCCCTGCAGAAGTGAATGCTTTTGATTTCCACCTTCTACTTTTATAGTAAAGAACGACAGTTAAATAGACATTGCCTCCAAATCACAAGTTCCATGCTTCCACATCCCAGAAATACAACAACCCTCAGCACACAGAGCTACAGAGGCTAGTAGCAGACCTCAGAGAGGTGGAAAACTTGCAGCCTCGCCTGTTTTATTTTATACAGGGTTCTGATGATAACTCTGAATGCTTCTGTGAGAAGAACGCCATCACCTGTGTGCTCAAGCTCTTGTGTCTCCTTCCCCAGCATGTCATTGTCAAGGCTGATGCCACCTGACAATATTCACATCACCCTGTTTGCCGTCCACAAGCTTGTGCTTGACCCCAGTCATACAGCAGATGTGTCGATGTAGCAGACATTGTTATTTAGAGAGGGGCAGGTGTGGCATTGCTATTAACACTGCAACTCTGGTAACTTCTCTATAATTCTACATCTAACAAAGGAAGATACCATAGTTAAAGAAAATTCACAGAGAAAGATACAGAGATGTAAATGGACAGATGCTATTCGTGTAGAAAACCTCTCCGAGAATACTCTGTAGAAGTATTAGCAATCCCTGAACTCCAGGTGTTTTGGTAATAAGGAAGCATTGCCATTTGACAAGTCAGACAGGGAATGGGGACCCCTGTAGCTGTTCTTTGTTGCCATGTGCATATATGGATGCACCCCATCGGCCACATGCCAGAATATATGGTAAGCTCATGGGCCCTTTCAGGGTGGGTCTGAAATCCTTTCCAAAGACAAACAGTGTGAATTTGCTGCTTCTCTAGTCAATGAGAGAGATGATCATTAGTGAGAACTAAGTAGAAGTACGAGCAAAGCCCATGTGAGTCCTGCACACTGAGTCACGTTTTCACATCTTATTTAAATAATTTGCAAGATTCATCTGGTTGTTTCCGATGCCTGCAATTAAACTGTAAGCGACTAGAATACAAACTGTACTTAGCAGAGCTGCTCCACAAGGGGTGGCAGTCATCATCGCTTCAGAAAAAAGAAACAAGGAGCCTCACCCTACAAGGGTAGTAGATACCTTTCGAAGATCAGCTATAGTGGTGCATGCAGAACTTGTTTGCCCTCGCCATTATCTGTATCGAGGGAGTGTGGCTTTGGTCATATTTGTATGATTAAGGAGCTAATAAATCTCCTTGCAGTGGCTGACCTCTGAATTAGAACTGCTCAATAGTTCCTGCCAAGAATCAGTGGTTTGCAAAAGCAGCTGTCTATATGTACTCAATGCAACAGACTATGTTGACTAGGAGCTTGGACAAGAATGTGTTAAAAAAAAAAACCTTGTTAAAAAAACTTACGTGTTTAACTATTAAACGTATAAATTTTCAATTTATTCATAAATGAAGATTTTAATTTATAGTGTATTTGTTTTCAGCATGTTGTCTCATAGACATATGGCTCTATACTTAATAGAAACCAATTATTTTTAATTGCTTTACCTTAAACTACTTCTCTCTAGTATAAGAAATTTTGGCAATGTATTCATAAAGTAAAAGATTTTTAAAATATGATACTATAAAAACTTTGGCACTATAGATGCTTATTGACTTAAATGAAATGAACTGCTTATATCTGGAAATCTAATATTCATCCCTCAGTATAAACTAAACTTAATGAGAACTGGAAAGAACAGGTTTCTAGTCAAAACTGCCCCTTTAGTTTTTCATACTCAAAGTGGGAATTATAAGCTTTTCTCCATGGAAATGCTTCAGAAGGCTGCAGTTTTGAAACTGGACCCAAATCTCCTCCAATTCTAGGATGAAATTTATTGGAGATTGCACAGCTTCAGGTACTTCATCAGGAAAACAAGATTTACATTTTTCTCAAAGGGTTATTTTGAGTATTGGATAGGAAACTTCATGGAAAGAAATCTAACAATAATGAACACTCACTTGATAAAGATTTCAAAATCTAAATCTTTCTGTTCAGCTTTTCAAACTGTGAAAACAGATAGAAACCATAGAATTTCTTTTGACCTGGAAGGGGGCAGCCTATGGCCTCAATACTCCTCACATTTTGAGTTTGCTCCTCAGCTTTCAGGTACCCATATCCAGTAAACATCACCACAAACCAATTTAGCAAACATTGCCACTCTTTGTACAGCTGAGACATCCATTTAGTATCAAAGAAAGATCAAAGGTATATTAGGAGTTAAGACAGAATTTTCCTAAGAGCATCAGATGTGACTTAATGGCCTTTACAACACAGAAGCACAGACACACACATAGAAATGCTCCAAGACGTTTGCTGCGGAAAAGGTTTTTGAAAGTCTAATCACTTGGCCTCTCTGGGCTTCAGCTCTAAAATTAAGTTAATAATATCCACTTCACAATGCTATTGGAAAGACTAAATGAGAGAACGTGAAAATGTCTGCCACAGTAGCTCGTCCACATATGGTAACTGACCTGAACCTCAAGCTTTCCCCATATTACTGTCCAGCTAATAAAAACACTTTTCCTCAAAATTATGCCCAAATCAAAATGTGTTGCCACACATTAAAATTATAAATATCATTGATTTATACTATATTCATGCTTTCATAGATGTATATATAACATCATCTTAGGCAATCCCTATAGCTGAAGTATAGAAAGTCTCCTTGAAAATTTGCAACCTGCCACGCACAAATTTGGCCACCGTTTTGTTACCCAAAGCCTTGTTCTGAATCGCCACCTACACGCATAAGTAGGAATTACTTTACTAAGACACAAAACTACTGTTGCTTCATCACAGTCTATATTCAGGACACAACCTTCCCTCCTTTCGTAGAGTACGACAGAATAAAAACAGATATGACAGTTGAGAACAGTCTGTTTTTGGCAGCTTGGTCTCTTTTAAACAAACATCTCATGATTAATTCCTCTTCGAAGAAGACGACCATAAAGCTTGGTGTTACTCTCACGTTGCTTCTTAGACTATTTGAGTCAAACAACTTTCACTATGGTCTGGTCTTCAAATTATCTCTATTTGCACAGATCACCAATTGGCTCAACCCAAAGCCAAGCTCGCCTGAAGTTAGTTTCCTACATGCAGAGTTATGAGTCAACATGGTTAACACCCAGAATGGCACAGGGCAGCAACCAATCGGAGGGAATGATGACCCCGGCTGCACTCTGGAGACCACAGCGCTCAGCCTCCAGCTCTTTAGCAGAGGGGGCCTGGGGGAAGGTGAGGATGACCACTGGGTGATGGGCATTACTCAGGAGCTCGAGACAGTGGCTATTTATCCACATAATAAGGACTGAATTCTGTATCTTAACAACCAATAAGGCCATATGAGTGCCTCCTGCCAAACATGTACCCTAATGGATGGAAAATCACAGAAATGGAAGAATCCAGCACAGAAAAAGCTGCCTGAAATTCCCAATATTAAAAGACAGTCATAAGGGCAGAATTATAAGAGTCTTGAAATCTCTATTTAAATGCAAATCACCCGAGAGAGAAATTCTTCAAGGCATTAGGACCTATTATTATGTTCATATCTATTAGCTGAAGACGCAGCCATGGATACTACAAAAAGCAGGGCAAAACCCTGGGAGGCAAGAGACCAGCCTAGAAGTTTGTCAAATTAAGAAAAATTGGAAAAGTGGGAGGGTTCTGGGGTGGCCTGGAGTCCTGAGAAGCACAGAAAAAATATTTGATGCCACCTAGCTGACCCACGTATCGGACCGTTTAACTGAACAGTTTATGCAAGGCTGTGCTAATGAAATTCAACCATGGTGCAAGGGCTGCTGCCCTTTCTGGGTTGATTTTTTTCTCCCATAATTCTAAGTAAAGATAAGTAAGCAGATTAATTCAGTGCTGCCAAACTTTCTCTAACCATTTCTTTAAAGACATATTGATCAACAGTTATTTCAGGTATGGTTTTTAATAGCCAAAACCTCTTCTAGAATTTCAGATTCCTTGTAAGCAACCCATCACACCATTTGTTTTAAAGATGTTTAAGGAAATGGTTCAACTGAACTCTTGTGAAATAACCGCAGATGGTTAAAGTAAAAAGAAGATAAATCGCTCAGACTTGCAGAGCCATATAAATGAATCACTACTAACAAAAGCTGCTTTTTTTTTTTAAGAAAAATCCAGCTAACTATCTTAAAACATGGATCAGATGGTTTCATAACCCTCGTGCTGATTTGCATTAACTTCATACCGCACAGGGAATAGAAGAGTAAAGGGACCTCTGTAACTACATAAGGTCTGTGAGCATTCTGATTTTTCTAAATATATATCTGCCAATCCAAAGAATCACTTCCTTTGTGAACAAGGTTTTGTACACTAGTAGGACAGTTTGTAAGCTATTGGGTTGGCCAAAAAGTTCATTTGTTTTTTTCCACAAGATGGTTCTAGTAGTGTTCAGTTGTCTTTAACTTCATTCGAAATAATTTTGTTAGACTGCATTGTGGAAGCTGTCATCTCAGTGTGCATTTTTTAAAAAATCAAAATTAATTAATTTTTGTGAAGTCATTTTAATATTAAAGATGGAAGAAAATATGTGACCTTTTCAGTCTATTATCCTTTATTATTTCAAGAAAGGTAAAAACACAACTGAAACGCAAAACAGTATTTGTGCAGTGTATGGAAAAGGTGCTGTGACTGATCGAATGTGTCAAAAGTGGTTTGCAAAGTTTTGTGCTGGAGATTTCTGGCTGCACAAAGCTCCACAGTCAAGTAGGCCAGTTGAAGTTAATAGCAATCAAATCAAGACATTGATTGAGAATAATCAATATTATACAATGCAGGAGATAGCTGACATACTCAAAATATACAAATCAATAAAGTTATTGGTGAAAATGAAAAATGTGTCTTTTATTTTACCGAAAAAACCATACAGACTTTTTGGTCAACCCAATACTTCAATTCAGTTACATTAGAAAACTTTTTCTCGGACTTCCGCCAAGATGGCGGCGTAGGTGGACGCACTGCACTGCTGCTCACAACCAGAGAGTTTAAACAACGAACTCAATAGCGAAAAATAAACAACCAGACGGACAGAATAGAACTGAAGGGAAGTCCAACACCCAGGAAGTTGGGGAGGACGTACATCCAGGCCGGTAAGCGGGGCAGAACCGAGCAGAGGAGCGGAGTGAGAGACAGTTTGCCCAGAGAAATTCGCCCCAGGAGCGCCTAAACAAAACACTACCCCGAGCAACGGGTGAAACTCGCAGGCCGGCGGCATAACTGGAGAGGCCAGTGGGAACCAGCAGGGCCGAGATTGGCGGAAAAGGCAGTGGGGAACTGGAGAGCAGAGGGTGATAGGCAGTGGCGGTGAACGGCAGACGCCATTGCTCCCTCCCAGGCCCCACCCCCAGAGGAAACGTCACAAAAAAACGACCCAGGTTGCCAGGCACCAACAAACACCTAAGGCTCTGACAGGTGCACCGAGATGAAAAAGAATGAAAATGGCCAAAATGAAAGATCAGACCAAATTACAACTAACGGACGAAGAGATAGCCAAATTGACAGATGCCCAGTTTAAAACACTGGTAATCAGGATGCTCACAAAACTGGAAGAAATAGTTGAACAAATGAACAATACGAAAAAGATAATGGAGGAAGATTTACAGGGAACCAATAGGGAAAAAAAAGGAAGCTAGGACTCAAACCAATGGGGTGGACCAGAAGGAAGAAACAAGAATTCAAAAAAATGAGGAGGGACTCAGGAACCTCAGAGACATTTGTAAATGACCCAACATCCGGATCATAGGGCTGCCAGAAGGACAAGAGGAACATCAAGAAATTGAACATATTTTTGAACAGATAATGAAGGAGAACTTCCCAAAGCTGGCAAAGGAAATAGACTTCCTAGAAGTCCAAGAAGCTCAGAGAACCCCAAAGAAGTGGGACCCAAAGAGGAACACACCAAGGCACATCATAATAACATTACCCAAGGTCAAGAATAAGGAAAGAATCTTACAAGCAGCAAGAGAAAAGGAGACAGTTACCTACAAAGGAATTCCCATAAGACTGTCAGCAGATTTCTCAAAGGAGACCTTCCAAGCAAGAA
>PVJI01013858.1:0-46282 GCA_004026765.1 Micronycteris hirsuta | reverse complement strand
TGAGTGGGTGAGTGGGTGACTGAGTGGATGAGTGGGTAACTGAGTGAGTGGGTGACTGAGTGGGTGAGTGGGTGACTGAGTGGGTGAGTGGGTAACTGAGTGAGTGGGTGACTGAGTGGGTGAGTGGGTGGGTGAGTAGGTGAGTGGGTGACTGAGTAAGTGACTGAGTGAGTGAGTGAGCGCTGATGGTTAGCTAGTGCGCATACTTTTCGGAGGTCTCCTAGCTTGAATGTCAAGTGCCAAGTGCCCGTGCTCAGCGCTGTGACCAGTTGAAAGACAGTCTGATTAAGGGTCTCTCAGCCTCAGCCCGACTGACATCTGGGCTGGGTAAAGCTGTGGGTTCTGGGGGCGGGGGCACTGTTTGAAGAATTGCAGGTTATCGAGCATCATCCCTGGGCCCTCCCTGCCAGTTGCTGGTAGTGCTTGTCCCCTTTCAGCAGTGACAGCAGCAGTGTCTTCAGACACTGCCGGAGGCCGCCTGGTTCACAAGGCCCCGGGCAGAGGCCACCACCCTAAGGACAGTGTTTTTCTTGCCGTGGGAGGAAGTGTCAGCTGGATTCCAGTCCCCGCTCTGGCCCACATGGGGACTTTCAGCGAGGTGCCACCTGTCTCCCTGGGGCTGCTGGGGCTCCCCATGCTTTAAAGTCTCAGGTCATGGTCCAGGCTGTTTCAGTGCCGCCCACCCTCGCCTTACCTGTCCCACACCCTCCAGTGGGAGGTGAAGAGTGTTGGGCCGCCCCACCCTGAGGGGCCTCTGCGTTTCAGGTAGGAGCCCGGCAGCTCCCCTCTCGTTTGGGGGTGTGGCCTGGGCAGGATAAGGAGGGAGCCCAGGTTCAGTGTCCCCACTGGGGATTGGATCTCCAGGCCTGTCTCACATGACCTGTCAGACTGTCCCTGACCGACTGGCTCCCGTCTGATAGCACGTCCCTCACCTGGACTCATGTTGCTCCTCTGACTTGAGTGCTGACCCAGCATGTCTCCCTATTTCTCAGATGGCACTTCTGTGCACCCCCCTCCCCTGATGTCCAGTCTGTGAAGATGGGAGAACTATGCTTGTGCAGTTGAATGGCTCTCAGGACACAGCCGCCACTGGCCTGATTTGTGGGCTTGTCACCTGACCCCTCAGAGCGGGCACACGGGAAGCACACTGTGTCACTGGGCTGGCATTTCTGTGTCCTGGCCCTTGGTGACAAGGAGCACGTAATTCACAGGGAATGAAGAGCTTTGGCGGCTCCCGAGCCAGGCACGGGGATGCACGCATGGTTTTCTTAGCCCTTCCCCCATGTTGCAGCCCTGGGTGCCCCGGCCTACACCAGGGAGGTTCCAGGGCACCGCGGAGGGGGGGAAGGTGGTGAAGGAGGTGAGTGTTGGGTTCGCTCCACGCCCCGCGGTGTGGAGATGCAGCGGCAGTTTGGTCTTCGTGGAGCTGAGCTGCACTTTGCAGTCTCTCCGAGTGGCCGGCCGGTGCTCTCTGGCCTGCTGGCCACAGGCGCTCCACTTCCCAGACACAGGTCACCCTCCTGCCTCTCCCTGTCTGCATTTGAAGTGTGTTTTGCAACATGTGAAAAGTGGGTTTTCAGTGCATTTTCTTTTCTGTGTTTGCTCCAGAAGCTGCTGAAGAACGGATGCATTTGCATGGAAAAGTAACGGCCCCGGGAGGGCCACGCGTGCACGCGTCCGAGGCTTTCCAACAAGCAGGGCACCGCGGCCACGGTGGGGGTGCCCTTAACCCAGCCCTGAGCAGACCCTTGTCTTGGCGACCTGTCTTCTCACTGGATGCTGGGGGTCCCCCTGCCGCACCGGGGCTTCTGTTTCAATGCTGGGGTCGGGAGTGGTTTGGGACACTGGGGAAGTGGGCCCTAGGGCAGAGGGTTCACAGTGACGAGGAACTGACGCTCCACTCAGGAGGGTTGGTGACTTGTCAGTGTTCCCACCGGTCTGTGCCCTAGTTGACACGGCAATGCTCTTCCTAAGTCAGGACACCCTCATGGAGCCGATGGTCCATTCCAGCGGTGAGCCATCTGGGCCAGCAGCTCAGGCCACAGGGAGGGGGTTGGAGTGTGGGCAGGGAGGGGCGCAGCCAGGGGAGGGCCAGACAGACACTTGGGTCAGTCCTCTGAGAGTTGTGTCCCCCCATCAGCGCAGGAGGAGACAGACGCTCTCCGTAAAGGGCTCGGGGAGCCGTGAAGTTCCTGTGTGACAGCCCGACTCTTCCGTCCTGCAGATGGAGCAGCCACAGGAACCACTGGGTGAACGTGGACCGCGTTCTGACCGAACCGGTGACAGGCAGGCTGGCTCAACGAGTGGGTGTCTCTGCCAGTCCTTCGCTGGCATGTCAGCGATTTCGGGCGGTGCAGTGACAGGGCATGAGTGTCCGCTGAGCCCGCAGTGAGAATTCAGTTCTTCCTAAATTACTCGTAAGTCCTTTTGGTCGTGTGACGGAGACGTGTTCAGCTGTGGTCAGAGCACGGGTGGTGTTCTCTGACTCCTGACAGTCTCTGATTCCAGTGAACGTGCGGCGTCACAGGGGCACCCGCCAGGCCCAGGCCGCCCGGGTGCTCTCGAGGTTCAGTTTCCAGTTGGGCCGCGTGGCTTCTTGCTGCTCTAATGCGCGGGTAAAGGCGCGGACCGGTCGAAAGGACACTGCTCAGCACGGTGTGTGCAGACACTGAAACGCTGGGAGGGTCTGCTGGGGCCTCTGCGGGAGGGGCGTCGGAGGGGCTCTCGAAGGCTCCATCACAGGTGCACAGAACGTAGGGGCGGCCTGGGTCTAAAGGCTGTGTAGACGCACCTGAGTGGCATTGCGTGGTCTCCTTAATGTCGCCTTCCGTGGCGTGCAGGGTTCCTCTCCTTCCTCCCTCCCTTCCATTTATTCAGTATTTATTGAAAACCTTTGAAGGTGCAGGTGCTGCTCTAGGCTCTGGAGGTGGCTTTATGGAGCTCACTTTCTCAGTGAGCTGAGAATGAACGAATGAGTGAGTGAGCAAATGCAAGGTGAAGGCAGAGTCAGGGATGCTCAATTTAAAAAAGAGAGTGTTGGAGGAGAACAGGGTTTCCTAATGTCTTATCAAGCCTTAAACAGAAAACCGCGACGTCTGTGTATCATGGTGGGATGAGGGGACGCAGCAGGTCCTGACCAGCCCGTCCAGGGGCCCTGAGGCTCCCAGGGCTGGAGGGAGCCCGCACGCTCTGCTCTCCCTGGCCTGTCTGCAGCTGCTCTGTGTGAGGCGCTGGCGTGGCTGTGTGGGAGGGCCTGTGGGGACACGGCACGTGAGCTGCCGAGCAGGCAATGGTTGGAGCTACATCTAGGGGGAGGGGGTCCGAGGGGAGGGGGACAGGACGGCGAGCGTGGGGATGGTGAGCTACAGTGTGGGCGCCCCGTCCGGCCCGCCCTGAACTGGTCTTTAGAGGAGCACGGCCACACCCCGTCACGTCCTGCCATGGCGGTGTGCACGCTCGGAGCACCATGGACTGGTTACGGCAGAAAGTGCGTGGCCCTCGGAGCCCGAACCGCTCACCCTCTGGCCCTTTCCGGGAAACCGTTGCTGGTCCCTGGAGTCTGGGACGGGGGAGTAGGGGACTCGTGTGAAAGGCGGCGAGTGTCTTGTACCCTTGTTGCTCAGCTTTGCAGGTTGGGGGGGGAGGTGTGCACGCACGTGCTGATTTTGCCTCGTTCTGGGAAACCGGTGCGGCGGCTCCCTGCGTCACATCAACATCGGGTGTTAGATACAGGGTGATGCAGCTTTTTCTGTAAAACAAAGCACAGCAGACAGCTGCCCCCTGGTCTGCAGTTTTGCTTTCTCTGGTGTGTTACCCATGGTCACTGGGGGTCTGAAAATGTTGAGTGGAAAGTTCCAGAAATCAGCAGCCCCTAAGTTTTAAACTGCGCCCCATTCTGCATGGGGTGATGCGACCCCTTGCCGTTGTGCTCCCGCTGCCCAGGACGCGCCCCAGGCCCAGGTCCTCGTGTCTGCACTGCAGACGCCCCTCACCGCCCACCGCTCAGGGGCCGCCAGCGGACCAGCTCTGCCGTCCTGTGGCCACAGCGCTTGTGTCCAGGTCACGTTCCCGTGGCATTTGTCACAGCATGCCGCTGTGCGCAGTCCTGCTCTGACGCACTGAGGCTTCGTTTTCCATGTCTCTTACCGTTTCCATTTCGACACAGACGATCGATTGCCTGAGTAATCTAGTGCAGCCCCGGGAAGAGATATCAAAAGCACTAAATTTGTTTCCAAGGTTTAGGTAGAATTAGAGTCCTGCAGATGATCCAGTACATTCGGAGGTTTTGAGACGCAGTGAGTGACATTCTGGACCATTCTGTAAGCACCTGCTGGGTACCAGGTACTGGGCTGAGCCCCTGGGGCGCACAGCTGTGGGGGCTTGAGGACCCTACCCCACAGGGAGGCGGCCAGGGCAGTGGGCGTGGGGATGGGGGTGTGCGGTGCTGGAGAACCATGGTTTATGCCTCTGTTGCTCCTGTGAGTCCCTGTGAGAAGCCCCTAGCGGTCCCTGGGCAGTGAGCAAATGAAACGAGGTGAAGGCAGTGTCGGCCAGCCGGGGACTGGGAGACAGACGGTAAGCATCACAGGCCCTGACGGCCTGAGTGCTGGCCGCGTTGCGGGTTCTCCTGTCACCTGTCGCTCTCACTGATGCTGGGATGTCATCTGGTGACCTTACGTTCCTGAGGAGCTGGGGAAGCGAGCCTCATAGAGGCAGGCGCAGCCTGAGGTGTCCTGGTCCGCTGGACTTCAGTGGGGACTTGGGCTGATGGAGAGGTGCCAGCCACAGGGCCCGTGGTTGTGGAGCCCGAAGCGGGCACCTTCTCCTGTGGCGTTCAGCTCTCCTGGTCGTCCTGCCACCCTCAAGTGGCACACATAAAAGAGGTCACGAGTTGCTCACAGTGTGAGGTGCACAGACCGATTTCCCCAGCCAGTCTCCAGCATGTACCCAATTTGGACCAAAATCACATCATTGTGTTTATATTGTTTCTTGAACTTAAATAGGTAAAAAGGTAAGAACTGGAAACTTCTTGACTTTTGCAAACTTTGGATTTGCCTGGTTTCAAAATACCCATTGGTGTGGGACCTGTAACGCCTGAGTGCTGTGGAGCGTCGGGAGAACATGGGGAGACGAGCCAGCAGGCTTTAGCGGGCCCTTGACTTGGGGAGTAGAGCTCCGCCCTGCCTGTGAGCTGAGGTCACGTGGGCTTTGTCGTTTCCATGTGGAGCTGGGCGATGGCGTCGGGGGCTGAAATTGGACTCACGATCACAGAAACCTTTGCGCCAGCCGAGGACATCACTGCTTCACAGGGCAGCCGGGCCGGGCAACTCCTTGGCGTGAAGCACACCCGAGCCGTACTTGCTCCCGAGTGGGATTTGGAGTGAGACCATGGGGGCCGCGAGCTGTGCGGTTTCTTGGTGTTGGCGGGCCGGGGACAAGGTACAGACAGTGGAGCAGGGAGCCCCAGTGGCCAAGATGAGGATGCGGCAGTGACGGCGGCGGTCACCAGGGTCAGGGCTGCAGGGACAGCTGCAGGACAGGGAGCGGGGTGAGCCCCACATTGTCATTGGTGGTTTTGGGAGATTCCCCGGTGAGAATGGAGGGCAGCAGTGTGGGCTTCCCAGGAGGGCTCAACGGAGTGTCCAGAGTGACTGCCCCACGCGTCACCTGGGGACTTGTCCCGGAGTGAGCCTGTCGGGGTGGGAACAGGAGATTGGGGGAAATGGCCCCTTATGTACTAAGTCTCCCAGTGCAAGCCTCAGAGACCGGGCCCAACTCTGCAGGAACAGGGGAGACGGGGTCTTGTGTGTTTTCAGCTGAGGTTTGCGTTTGTCAGAGCTGCGCACAACCTCTGCTTTTCTTTCCCTGAAGAGTGCTAAGGGAAACAAAACCTCCCATCCACCTTCCTGACGAGCAGACTGTTTGTACTTGTTCTGTGCTCCTCTCTGGTCCTTGCCTGCCTCAGGCAGGGCTCTCAGGCCATCCTGGTCACACACGGACACAGCCCAGGCCTGGCCTTCTCCGCTCTGAGTAGCCATTTCCCAGCGTGCCCCACAAAATCGCTGATCGCAACTTGCGACGCCCTGTGTGAGTCTGGAAAGCAGGAGGCAGGTGCGGCTAGGATGAGGAGAAAGGGAAGAGAGGTGTTTGGAGAGGTCAGGACGGGCGGGGGCGGGGGCGGGGCAGGGGGCCAATGAGGCTGCAGGAGGGACTTCAGCCTTCATTTTGGCCTTCACTCTGAGCAGCCTGGAGGCTGCTGTTGCCTTGGACCTGTGCGGTGACACGCGTGGTACATTTTAGGAGGGTGGGAGCTTTTGTGTGGAGAACAGATGGGAAGGGCCAGCGTGGGAGAGAGGTTAGAGCTGTGACAATGGTGGTCCCAACAGGGGCAGGTGGGACTGTGGTCCTGGACCCCCGTAGCAGGGGCAGTGGCTGGGTGCTGGGTAAGCCTCAGAGGCTGCGTGGCCAGCATTTGTCACCGGGTCTGTTGTGAGTCTGAAAGAGTGACCCAAGAGGGCTCCAGCGCCTGGGCAGAGACGGCTTTCGTAGGGAGAGCAGGTCTGGGGACAAAAGCAGGCGTCCATATGTGCAGAGCAGAAGTACTGCTGACCAGGGCTGGGAGCCTGGGCTGTTCTGGGGCGCAGCCATGGAACAAACTGCTTCTCGTGCCTCTGCAGAGACGGCGCGCTCAGTGGTCAAATGGAGTGTCCCTTTAAAGAACGCCTTGCCGTTTTCAGTTAGGAAGAAAATGATGACTGGTTTGCCTCAAAGAAAGTTGTTAACGAGTTTCCTTGACACCTACTAATTGAGCCCTTTAATCCAAATGTCAGAAGATTCTCATATTTAAAACACCTAACACAGGAATTTGTAATGGGGGCATTAAGACAGTTAAGTTCAGCAAATGGGATTAAGGTGACACCTTTCCTTTCGGAAGTTAATTGAGTATAAATGAAGGCACTTTGGCTGAAGTTAAAAAACCAAGCGGGTGGTGGCAACCCAAGACAAATGAGCCCTCGGGAAGGAGAACACGTGGGAAATGAGCTACACGCAGGGAGATTGGCTGAGTGTCCCCATATCTGATTCGGCCGCACGTCCTTTACTGGCTGGGACACTCCCTCACCGGCATTTAGTCTCCACAGAGTCCCATGCACGCGCAGCGAGCCTCGTCCGGATGGGGCACCGCGTTCATGCGTGAGCCTCAGCCAAGACATGGGTGCGTGCGTGTTCTGACTACGGTAAATCTGTCTCTACCTCACCTATCGCTACAGCCACAGAAACTTTGAGGAATTTGATTCTCATTCTTTAGGCAGTTAATCTAAAAATACCGCATTTTTCGGACCATAAGACGCACCTAGGTTTTAGAGGAGGAAAATAGGGAAAAAAATTTTTGAAGCAAAAATGTGGTAAAAAATTTAATAACACAAATAACGTAATATTTCACCAATGTAAATGTAAACAGAACATTTGGACTATAAGATGCATCCCCATTTTCCTCCCAAATTTGGGGAAAAAGTGCATCTTATAGTCTGAAAAATACGGTGAAAGGCCAGCGCGAGAGGTGGCAAGCATTCTCATGAGGTCAAAAAGAAGAGCTGTTCGGGAAGCACCAGGCCGGGCAGAAGCCCAAGTGGTGTCACTAGTTCCGAATGGCGGGGTCCACTCTCGGTCCGGCAGTCTCCGGTTGGGCAGTCACAGCACCTGCGACCTTGTTATCTTTGCAGACAGTTGTTTGGGAGACAGTGCTGCTTTGCACCCTGTCCAAAGGTTCCTTTGTGCTGTTTCAACGTCCACAGGTTTTAGACCCCCTCTAAATGGTTGCTCCGTTTTAAAATAGCTCCAGGCTCTGTCCCACAAACTCCACGTTTCTAATGCCGCCTGCTGTCCTTGGACTGGGCCTGCACAGCCGACAGGCCCCCGCCCCCCAGAGCTGCGCCACACTGTGGTGGACGGAGTGTGCCGCCTGGCTTCCCCCGCCCAGGCTGTTCACCCACTTTTCCGTCCGCCTGGGCCCTGGAGGCGTGGGACTCTGTCCCTCCTGGACTCTGTTTTGCCCCCTTCCAGCGGAATTCCGTCCTGGCGGTCACAAGGGCCGAGGCAGACAGATGGCCGCGGCTGGGATTCGCTCTCCAGGCATGGAACTGCCGGACCCTCTGGTTGCCAGCCAGTGCCTCTCCCGCCTCTGCCTCAGATCCCTGCTGGGCACAGCGCCCTCGCCAGAGGCCTCCTCCCGACCTGTCCAGACTCTTTCCCTGGGGGTGATGCTCCCAGGCCTGGATATCACCGAGCCATTTCTAAAAAGATTTTATTTATTTTTAGAGCGAAGGGGAGGGAGGAGAAGGAGAGAGAGAGAAACATTGATGGGTTGCTTCTCAAATGCTCCCGACGGGACCTGGCCCACAACCCAGGCATGTGCCCTGACCCAGGATTGAACCAGTGACCTTTCAGCTTGTGGGACAATGCCCATCCCACCAAACCACACCAGCTGGGGCAGTGCATGACTGGGCTGTTGAAACTGTCTCAGAAATAGTTGCTTGTTCCGGGCGTTCTGCTGTATGAGACAAGAAAATGCACCCTGGGCCAAGCCACGCTGGTGGCTCTCGGTGGCGGCACCTAAGTGTGCTGCCCGCTGAGGTGGCGTCGAGGGCTGCAGCGGTGGAGCCACACAGGGTGGCCCCGTGTTGGCGAGAAACCTGCACACCCTTGCTGTCCAGCTCCTGTCCCCGTCTGTCGTCTCTGTCCTGACACACGGGTGTGACAGACATGCGCATCCCTTCCACTCCCAGACACGCAGGCCCAGGGAGCTCCAGGGTCCGTGTGCCTCCTCCACCCCACCTTCCCACGAGGGGGTGTCACAGGCTGGGGGGAGCTCGTCTCCTCGGGTCCCTGGGTGGCAGGGGCCACAGGCGATGCTGGACCTGCTGTGACAGTGAGAGCGTGTCGTGTTGCACTCGAAGCAGACCGCAGCCCGAGGGGACTCCTTCCTGGTGGTGCTGTCAGGGCCGACTCTGTGAGGGTGGTGGCCGTCGCTTGCCCTAACAACACCCAGCTGTGTCAGCTGGCTAGTGCGCGTCACGGCACCGCTCGTGCCTTGGTTTCCCCGTGAGTGAGGTCTAGGCAGTGACAGTGTCTGACGCATGTGCTGCGGAAGGACCTTTGGAGTACGTAGGCGTGAATACGAGGGGGAGGAGCGGGGAGTTCCCACCCTCTCCCAGCAGCCGGGTGCAGCTGAGGTCCTGAGGTTGGGGGTTAACAGTTTCCTTCCTCCTGGTTCTAGGTCCCTGCGAGCTGCTCCCAGGAGCACCCGGGCCTGTACCTGAGTCCGTCTGTCACCAGGGCGGCAGGGCCACACCACATTTGTGTTCCCTGTCAGTGCTCAGCCCGATGGCCCCAGGAACCCTCTGTCTGGTCAGGTGCCGCTCATGTCCTGATATGTCCTGGGCACGCGTGTTTGATTCCCTGCCCATGTCCTGACATGCCCTGGGAACACATGTTCGATTCCCTCACGGACAAACAGTGGCCTTCCAGTGGTTTTTCCTGCTAACACCATCTGTTACTCACCTGCTGGTAACCGGGGGACCCGCATGTATCAGTTTGAGACTCTAAATGGTGCCAGACAAGCTCCGATGGGCCGCAGCCATCAGGGCTGTACCCCTAGTTGGCAGGACGATGGCGTCTCCGAGCCCCTTCCACAGGACCCCTGCGTCAGGAAGCAGCCTGGCTCCTGGAGAAAGGGGTGCTTTACTGACCTGGTGCTCACAGAGCAGCCTTCACCGTCACCGCAGCTGCTGCCAGTGTCCCAGGCTCTGGTTTTGCTTGAGAACTGTAACTGGGTCGTCAGCCACAGGTCCGCCAGGGGCTTTCGTCGGAGTGGCACGTTCCCCACATTCGGTGCTGAGGAGGTGTCTGTCCCATGTGCACGCCGAGTCACCGTTGTGTGCTCAGCACCCTTGGAAGAGAGTGTGATGCCTGTGAGAAAGCGGCCGTGCACGTCCACGTGTGGTGGGAGGGCTGTGGGCCTTGCATCACATGGAACGTTAGAAAGACAGGTCCTCTTACGTGGCTTCCCTTGCATGTGGACTCCAAGGGACACACCGAATGAGCAACCGAAACAGAGGCAAACTCACAGACACAGAGGACAGACTGGGGTTGCCGGATGGGAGGGGCTGGGGGCAAAGGGGAAGGGTCAGGAAGTGCAGACAGGGAGCTGCAGCGTTGTCTTGTCCTCTGTACTCACAGGCTTGGCAGGACCTGGAGACACCTGGGGCTGGACTGAGCCCAGGTTCACCCTCTCCCGAGGGAGGAGCCCGAGTCCAGGGATATCGGCGGGGTGGGGCGCGAAGTGTAGGTCCTGAGCTGGAGGGTGGTCCTCCTCTGGGGTCGGAGCCGGGCGGGGGGGGGGGGGGTTCATGGTCCCAAGGCCCCAGGAGCTGTGATGGCTTGGAGGCTGCTCACTGCCCCGTGCCCCCCCCCCCACCCCCGTCTGCTCTCTGCTGTCCGGTGGTCTGCCTGTGAACAGTGTCTGGGGGCTGGGTGGGTGGCAGGGCTGCCTGCTAGTTGGGAGGGCCCGTCAAACTGGGCGAACTGGTTGTAGCGTTCTCTTCCTCATTGAGAGCAGACCCTGACCAGATCCGTTAACATTTTACTACGAAGAGTCAATAAGTTCCTTGCCGACTGGCAAACGCGTGATGCGAGACCCCAGTGTGGCCTGGGCCTTGACACGCAGTTGATCATCTCTGACCGATTGTGCACACTCAGAAGCACGTGCCTTTGAGGCAGGCACGTGGGAGTGTGGGAAAACCCTTGGTTGGTGGAGGCCTACACCGTCCATAATTCTATGATTAGTTGGTAAATATGTAGTGTATCTGCCCAGTTTCCACGCTTCACTGTGAAACGTTTCTCAGGAGGTGTATCTGTATGTGGTTTTCAATATAAAGTGGCGTTTTTGTCCGTGGAGAGAAAGCCACTTCTGCTCTGAATTAATTGACACAGAAGCTTGTCACCGTCCTTCACTGCAAGTGCATGGTCCCCGAAAAGTCCAGCTCTGACTCGTTGCACGGCTCCACCATTCATGAGCTGTGCCCCAGTTCCCTGTTCTGCTGCCTGAATTCACTGTGCAGATCTCCCGAGATTTCCATTTGTAGCGTCCCAGTCGCAGTGGGGCTCACCTGATGTCTGGACAGGATGTTCTTTCTGAGAGTTAGTCGGGCAGAGCGCCCAGAGGCAAGTCCCGGATTTAACTCTAGCCTGCTTTCATGGGGTGCACAGTGACCCCCAGTTTTGGTCTCGGGGCCTGGGAACCACAGCCCTGAGTGAAGGTTTGCGGGACCTTACGCAGCGCTTGCGGAACTCGTGCTGGGACTCAGCCGTGCCTGTGGGGCAGGTGGGCGAGCAGCGGGGCTTCCTGCCTGTCCTCCAGCTCCACAGTGGTTTCTGATGCCTTGCCACGGAGAGCATGCTAGACCTGCCTCGTTTTCTCTGTCCGGGTGGGGCTCTACGGGGGGTTACGTCCCTGGTCCTGTGAAGTCAGCTGTGGCCACGTGGCATGCTTGGCCAAAGTGATGCCTGTCACTTCCATGGGGAAGCACGCCGCAAGCTCTTGGGGACACGCCCTGCTCTGTCTCCTTGGGTTGGAGAGTCTGAAGCAGCTGCAGTGGCAGCCCCACGGCGACACGGGCTGCGTCCGTCCCAGTCCCTGGCCCTGCACGTGGGGCCGGGCCGAGCCCACCAGTCTGCTCCGTGAGGGCAGGAAGAGCGGGCGTGCTGGGCGCTTCCGTGTAAGAAGGCCCCTCTAGATGTGCGGCCCTGTTCACACCACTGACCGAGGCCCTCCTGGCTGGTCGCCTGCTCCTGATTGGCCAGTTGTTCTGTGAAGGGTTTCCACATGTGTGCACCTACACAGGCCTGTGCTGGCATGTGTGTGCTGGGCATGCTGGTCATGAGGCCAGTCCAGAATGTAAAAAATTGCATTTAGAGACTTATGGACACAAAGGAAAGCTAGATTTGATCTCATGTACATATTTTTGTTGCAGAGAAGTATGATGGAATGATCAAAACGAGACTTTCAGACATAAAAGTGGAACACATTAGGGTGAAATTCTGTGAAAGAAATAAAACGGATATGCAAGCTAACAGTGAAAAAAATCAATATAAAATTCAAGTCTGGTAAAGAAAAGGTTGTCTGTGTGTTTTCTTAAGACGAATAATGGAGAGGGGCAAGTCCGCCATGGTATTTAGATTCTGGCGAATACTTTTAGGAGAATGATATAACAGTTTAATTTTGAAATGTCAATAGTTACAGTATGCTGAGAATTTCAACCTTTGCAGCTTAGGAGGGAAAGTTTTAAATGTCACCTTTAAAATGTGCCTGGGGATGCACAGGCCTATACAAATTATTCTAGAGCATCGCTAGCCGGTAGCGCTTTCTGCGATGACAGGTGTGCCCTGCACCTGTCTTGTCTGGCGGGGCGGCCCTGCATGCTGCTGCTGCTATGTTCTTGAAACGCGGCTGTGCCGCTGAGGGAGCACATGCATTCTGCGAGTCTGGTCCCTGTTCCGTCCACCGAGGTTCCCGTGACCGGGGCTCCCTTGGCAGCAGCTGCCTTTTCAGGGGATATGCAAGCAAGGCGATGAGGCTCATGGCCCATCAGAAGTAAGGAAAAGTCCAAGCGAAGTTGGAGAGTTATTTCCTTTTCACCACATAGAAGGAGGGCTGCCTATCACAGCAGCGTCTGCGGTCTTCCCCGCAGCCCCCATCACCTCGAGGACTGCCCTCTGTGTCTCCGCACAGCGGTCTGGCGGGCAAGTCCCGTGCCACCGCCGTTCTCAGAAGGGTCATGTTAGGGTCCGGGTGGAAGGGCCGTCTTGACCTCCCAGCCCAGTGCTGATAGGGTGCTAAGTGGCCAGGTGTCAACAGGAGTGGCGGCCAAGACAGAGGCGGCACCTTTTCCTCCCGCTCTGCTGCCTGGACACGTGGCAGGTGGGTGGATGGCCGCAGCTGTGTGCGTTAGAGGGTGAGCACCTGCAAACACAGGGAGGACACTCTGTCCTGGCCCTGCGTGGCCCTCAGGGCTGAACCCAGGCCATGTGGGTGTGGAGCAGGGAGGCGGAGCTCCGGGTAGCATCCCCTGAACTTGGTCTCAGTGCAGAATTCATGCGTACTCCTAATGGGAAACTGCTGTTTCGTCTTGTTTTGGAACTGTTTTTTATTACAGTATAGTTGGTGTACAACACTGTACTATTTTCACGTGTGCAGCACAGGGATTCGGCACTGATGTGCCTTACAGTGCCATCGCCGCCCTAGTCCGGTGACCATCTGCCCCCTGCAGAGGTGCTCCCTCATCTACTGTGCTCCCTTCGTCTTGCTCACCCACCCCCAGCCCACTCCTCCAGCAACCATCCATTTGTTCTTTGTTTCTGGGCATCTGTTCTGAGAAAATTGGTGCTGTGATGGAGAAAATACAAAGCAGAATATGCAAGTCACCTGTAAGCAAATCACCCTAGGATGTGACCGTCCGACATGGACATGTGTGTGGCTTTCTCACGTACACCTGCACTTTCGTCTCTGCTGTCTCGGAGAGAAGCATGCGCAACTAAAACTGGGATGTCAGAAAGCCTGCCCACTGAAGCCAGTGTTGTACACCAGTGTGTTTTGTCTCTGCCTTCTGTTTTTGCCCCGTTCGGGTTGGGCATGGCGTTAGGGACGGCAGAGTCCCGGTGGGAGCCTGAGCAGACCTGGGCGCGGACAGGTCGTTACAGCTGCCTGCTCCAGCCAAAGCGGACGTGGCCTCTTTCATGTCCCAAAAGGGATGTTTCAGGGCACATTTTATGTTCCAGACTGAAAGGCTGTCTTTGAAATTGTGCTACCAGAGAGGATTCTTGTTGAAATAGCACTGAGACAATCCTGAGGGGGGGGGGGGCGAAGAGGTGACTAGAAAGGGACCCCAGCAGACAGCAAAACGTTGGGGCACCGGCTCACGAGAAGGGAGACAGATCAGTGACAGTGAACAGAAGGCAAAAAATATGCCTAAAAACCAGATGCATTTAGAAAGTGTTAAAGATGGCATTTTAAATCAACACCCAGTACTGGGTGAATTATTTAATGAATAGTGCTAATAAAACCCCTATGGGCAAAACTAAAGCTGGGTCCCTCTTTCATACACTTTTCACACTAAGATAAACTCCAGATGGATCAAGGGATTAATTTCCTTACAAATCAATTCCCTAACAAACAATAAACACAGAGCCAACAAAGCAGAGATGGGCCGAGGGTGTTCACAGGTGTTTGTACAAAAGGGACTTCACATCTGAGCATGTGAGAAATAATTCCGTGCCCCTCGGATGTAACGAAATAGGCTTTCATTGACCAGCGCTCCCACGATCAGAAAGGTGAGACAAAGGCGCACTGAGACACTTGGTGAGTGTGCAGATCGGCGGTACCTCTCTGAATGGCCGCGCAGCAAGTTCTGGCAAGACTGAGCTGGGCGTCTCTACATTTCGGCGGCTCTGCTTTCATAATTGGCACGGTAGGCCTATGTGCGCATGCGTGTGCCTGTGCGCGTGCAAAGTCTCGGAAGCGCGATTGCAGTAAGGAAGGGGGGAAGCACCGGCTTGTCTGCCTCATGGGTGCCAGTGGGGCAGATTTCCTTCAGCTGCACCTGCCCTGTGGGGAAATGTGTGGTTTGCCAATTGAGAATCCCTAAACACGGACGCGGATGCGCACCCACCAGATAGGCTCGCCCCCTGAGAGCACACGCACTGGGCTGCCGTTGGCACATCTCTGCTCTGCAGGCCTAAGGGTGCTGGTGGCCCAGACTGTGCGCGCTGAAGTGGGAGTGTCCGGGAACAGAAGGCTGCAGAGGAGAGATGTCTCTTCTTTTCCTCTTTGTGGCATTTACAGTGTGCCTGCTGCTGGCGTTACTTTTCAGTGAAGTGTTAATGAAATGTTAACAACCCGCCCCCCAGAGACCTCCCTGGAAACGTGAGCTTGTTTACCTCGGTTCTCGTTTTCACATAGAGTGTCTTCGTTAATTAGGGAAGTGTGTCTAAGCTGTTCCTCTAGACTGCACACAAAGGTGTGAATGCTGAGCGGTGGGGAGCCGAAGCTCCCTGTGAAGGCCCCTCTCCCGGCTTCTCTAGGACCTGACTCTGCTCGTGGTCACAGTTTGGGAGCCGAAGGTCGGAGCAGTCCCTTTACGTGGCACGGCAGGTGCAGGGCTCCTCAGTGTGGTTCTCTGCCATCCGTCTCTTCCCCACTGGTCGATCTGTGCATGTTTGCTGCACACGTGTTGTTACTCCAAGTGTGAAGTTGGCACTTACCTGTGCCTCCGTTGAGGCTGAGTGCTGAAATGTGTCTCTGGGTGGGGTTCATGCTACAGAAAAACGCTTGGCCCCTGCGCATTTGGATGATTGCCTGCTGGAGTGGGCTCTCAGGGGCGCTGCTCGTCTTGAACTGCGTGTGGTGGGATCTGTGGTGGGATTGTCCCAAAGTCTAGGGAAGGAGATGCAGCAAGTACATCCCAGTGACAGACAGGTGGGCCCAGGAAGGGACCAGAGAGACGTGATTCATGAAGGACTGCTGGTGACGTGGGAACAAGCACGCCAGCATTGCTGAGGGCCGGGCTGGGCTGGGCCAGGGCGCAGGGGGCGTCTGGTGGTGGTTCTCACAGCAGTGTGTTGCAGGCCGTCGCAGACGAGCCGGGAAGCATCGCTGTTGGCCCCGCTCAGTGGGATTCAGACTCAGAGGTGGTGGCCGAACGTGGTCATCAGCTCCTGCGTCTGAGGGGGCGGCACAGCCCGGTCTTCTCTGCAGTTTTGGGAGCAGATGAGTGAGAGACGGAGGAATTAAAAAATGCTTTGCTTTGGGCCACTGTGCTCACAACACACAAGTGTTTGTGTATGTTTATATGTGCATGTGTGTTTGTATATTTGTGTAAATACGCGTGTGTTTATATGTGTGTGTGTACATTTGTGTAACACATACACACACTGTAGGTCTTGCCTGCCACGGAAACACAGCAGACTGCTGGCCCAAGCAGGCTGATGCATAGGGACCCGCAGAGCGAGGGCAGACAAGGGGCGTGTTGCAGCCCCTATCCCTCTGGTGGGCGCAGTGCTGAGTATAACCCGGAGCCAGGTTATACTCGGGGTCAGGGCTGTGCTTCCATGTCTGCGGCCGAAGTGGTCGTGCGAGCTGTGTTTACTGGGCCATACGTCAGTTATAAAGCTTCCAGTAACGAGTGTCGGTAACTCAGTCATTGTCAACACAGGACCGGGTGAAGCCAGGTGGCACGCATTCTGAGAATTCTCTTAATGGTTCCAGACGCTGCCATTTCCTGCTGACTGCAGTGTTTCAGGGTTATTAATCCCATGCAAGTAGGGGTCAGAAGTCGCTATAGGGGCATCTCTGGGGAGGAACTCCGCCCTCTCCCCTCCCTGGCTTCAGGGACTTGCCAGGAAGCAGATGGGACCCAGCGTGTACTCACGGGCTCAGCTAAGATTCACTGCAGCGGAAGGCCAGGGGACAAATCCTGCAGAGGGGAGGTGCGTGGGCGGGCACTGCCGGAGACAGCTGCCATGGGCAAGTCTCCTCTGAGGAGGGCCACGTAGGAGACCCTCTTTCCCCCGGCTGGGAAGCTCGCGTACGACCAGGAGCCCCGGGTGTTCACTGCGGCCAGTCACCCTCTGCCTGGCCCACGTCATTCCAGACTACCCGGAGGTCCAGCGCCAGCCACGGTGTCCCTGCAGACATGCCGGCCCGGTGCGTCCGCCTTGTCAGGGAGTGACGGGACCCTCCCACGCCAGAGTCCCCAAGCCACAGGGTCGGCTGGGCCAGCAGCCCACCGGGCAGGCAGCCCAGACCCACCGCACTCACTCTTCCGTTTCCACCTTGTCTCTGTGGGAGCCCACGTTCGTGGTGTCGGCACAGCTGGGGCCTCCTATTCTGTCTAAGTCCCAGTCCTGAGAATGCCGTCTTCCCACCCTCGACAGTGCTCCTCCGACCGTCTGCATGAGGGTTTTGGAGATGGAGAGTCAGGCCTGCCCTGCTGCTTCCTTCCCAGGGTGTGGCTGGGTGCGGCCGTCATCAACCTGGAGGCGAACCCAGTCTGCCACTCTCGGCGTCACCTTCTGCCCAGGCACTTGCCCCACCTGCCCCCAGAGTCCTTGCTTCCAGTCTCTGCCCACTTCCCCCGGGGGACTGGGCAGGGCGAGGGCACCAAACAGCACCGTGACTTCAAACGCCCCGCCCAGCGTGCTCATGGGCTGTGCAAGGCACTGCCTTCTGTTTGCCACAGGGTTCCTGCCCGGGCTGTGCCCTCCACCTGAACTTCCCTAAAGAAAAATAAGGACCTAGGTCCATTCTGCTGTGTCCCCTTTGCCTCCTCTCAAGCTTCCCAGTGAGGAATGACGTCCCTGACCTGGGAGGAAACGCCATGGGCCTGTCACCTCCTCCCATGGGTGAAGGATGTCTGCGGTGGGTGGCCCCCTTGCATTGATAGATGGGCCCCTGGGAAAGGTCAGAGTGGCTGTGGGATCTCAGGATGTGTCCTGGTCAGCCTGGAGTAGCGGAGAGTGGGAGTGGCATCAAACCAAGCGGCTTTGCCTCCAGAAAGCTGGGCGTGACGTCGGGGGAGGCCCTAAGCACCATCCCCGTGCACTGCGGTCGGCACCCATGTCCAATCTGGTCGCCTGCTGGTGAGCTGTGGTGCGAAAAGGCATGTGCTTCTGACCTCACGGGGTGTGGGAGGTCCAGTGGGATGAGGCTGCTGTGCTAGAGGGGCACCTGGTTGATGCTCAGTCCCTGTAACTGATGGCCAGGAGGGTGACAACGGTGAAGGTCATGGTGACAGTGATGATTGTGTGGCGAGGACAGGAGTCAGACGGGTTGTCCCCTCAGCACCCCTGTTTCCCCCTGGCTGTCCTTCCTCCTGCCCCTGCCGGAGCTGCAGCCCCCTGTGACTGGGGGACGTTGCCTAGGGGCAGAGACAGCACAGAGGATGTGTCCCTGAGCGCTGGGCAGAGGCGGCAGTCAGTGGCCGTGTGTAGGTTCGGTTCACTCCCCTTTCTAGTCTCACGGTCTGGGCTGGCCCAGTGTTCATTCTTTAAAAGGTGGAAACCTTCTGTTGTGTGCCGTTTCTGGTCAGTGTGTCGCCCATAGCTCCTCTGTCAACACAGGAATCTGGGGGAGCAGGACAGGCAGCCTGGAAGGTGACTGCATGGGGCCGATGAAGTTCCGTGATGCCGTGCTGACCCCTGCCCGGGGCTGGTGGGGCAGGCGCAGCTGAGCACTTCCTGTCTCCCACAGGGCAACTGTGAAGAAGGGCGTGCGTGTCACCGGGGTCCGAGCCAGCAGCCCTTCCGTCTGGGAGGTCCAGGAGAGCCTGGGCCACACCGGCAAGTCTGCCCCTGCCATTGTCGTTTGTCACAGGAAGCCCGCCGCCCCGGAGAGCAGGTGAGTGCCCTTCATGCGTTCCCAGGTGGCCGTGGAAGCGGCTCACCTTCGGTGTGTGTCGGCAGCCTACGAATGCCCGTGGGAAGGGGCTGCTGCTTGTGAGGCCGGGCCTCCCCCCAGCACAAGTTGGGGTCGCCCGTGGGGACTGGCCCATGGGGATGACGTCACCGGCAAGTGATGTCACAGCTCCCTGTGGCCTGTGTTGGACCCATGTGTGCGGGCACCTGAGTCCGGGCGTCTCCGGCCACACGGCCTGTTGGCAAGGTCAGCGCAGCCGGCACGGCTGGCGTAGGTGCCTCTTGGCACAAGGGCCCGCGTGGTTCAGACGGGGCACATCGGACTGCATTCGTGGGCGGGCTTCTCTGTTGGCATGGGGAGTTGGGGTCACTAGGGAGGGAGGGGCGGGATCTGGGTCTGAGGCCCAGCCAGCGAGAGCCAGGCAGTTCGCAGTGGGGTGGAGGGAGCCCCGAAAGTGCTGTGGTTCTGATTTAGTCCTGCTCCCTGCAACCTCACTGGACGGTCACCTCCTGAGGCTGCTCTCTGCTCCTTATGTCACTGACAGTTGAAGCAGCAGTGAACGGACAAGCCCCTGGTTGGCAGGGTCCCTGGTTCCAGAGTCAGAGGTGTCAGTCCACAGCCCGTGTTTGGGGATACGTTCGCGTTCCGTCATTTACTCCAGTGCGGGGCCCACGGGTCTTAGTGGATGGCTGCTTCTCTTTTCTGTGGCATCTCTCCCGGGGCTTTTGGAAGCCAGCTTGGGGTGCTCTGACTGCGAGCCCCTCTATGCCCCATGCCTGTGGCCCCCACCCCCCATGGATTTGGGTGCTCCATCCTGAAGCTCTGGTGTGTGAGCCTTTCCTCTTAAGACCCGTGTTTGTAGACTTTTTCTGGAAGGTCTGCTTGCAGGACCAGTGGGAGAACGGGAGGAGGTCTGTGACTGAGCTCTGCCGGCCCGCTTCCTCAGTGGCCGTGTTCCGGCTGTGTCTGCGGCCGCGTGGACTCCCGGACGGAAAGCCTGCGTGATGCGGGAGATGAGGGGCGCAGCCGCGAAAGGGCTGCTTGGTGGTCTGTGGTCAGCAGGACTCAGGCGGGAAGGGGGCAAGGCGGGGGTGGGGTGCAGAACGGTGGTGGATGGACCCACACGTAGACGTCTTACTGAAGACAGGACGGGGGAGGAGGGAGGGGGAGGAAGGGGTTTGTGCCCTCTGCTCTGGGTCGGCATCGGTGAAGTGGCCGTCCTGCCGTCTGAAATGTCTGTGAGATGCGGAGGGGCCTGGCCCACTTGGAAGCTGGTGTGATGATGGTGATTACGATTGTTTTGCTTTTGAATTTCTGGCTAAGATTCTTTCAGTTCACGGGGGCCTGGAGGAGGAGGAAGGAGCCTGTCCTGTGTGGGCGAAGCTGCCTTTGCAGCCCTGAGTGCTGCGGGGCGTCTGTGGGCTCGCTGCCCTCCCAGCGGGTGGAGACCCGGCCTCTGCTGAGCAAGCAAGTAGAGACACGAGCATGGGGCGATGGCTGCCGCTCGCCCCTCTGTGCCACCCCCTCTGTAGGGCCCGGGCCCAGAGCGGGACACCCAGCCGTCCCTCCAGAAGCCCCGTCATCCCCGCGCTGTTCCCTGCGGAGGCCATTCCTCGCCTCTTCGTGGGTCTGAGGTCAGCTTTCTGTTTCCTGATATGGATCCAGAGGGTGGGCAAAGCACATACATGCATGCCTGTGTGTGTAAGATGTGGTACCTGCATACACAGTGCGCCCCCTATATGTGTATAGCATGTGATATGCCTGTATATGAGCACACATGTAGTTAGCATGTGCATACAGGACTCCCCTGGCATGACACAGGCATTTGAGCATGTGCAGGCATGTACACATACCCATGTGCGTGTGGACACGCCCAGCAGAGGCCTGTTGCACTGCTGGAGTCAGCTCCCGCACTGCCGCGGGAAACCTCCGCTCGTCAGGGCAGCTGCAGGGTGCGGCCCGCCTGTCCCAGAGCCCCGTAGGTCCCGTCGCAGCCCCCCAGCAGCGTCGGGGCTCCTGGTGTCCCACCTGTCTGTTGAGTGACGTCCTGGACTCAGACTCTGCCTCTGCTGCCCCGGGGGCACCGCTGTGCACTGAGCGAGGGACGGCGGTGTCTGGGTGGCAGCCCCGGTGGGGAACCACGAGCAGGTACTCTGTGGGCACAAGGACTATTGCCTGGATCCACGGAGGCCTGGGAAGTGGGGGGCAGAAGGCTGAACCTACGGGCTTTGACTGTGACCCGCTGGGACTGTAGTTTTCACTCTGCGTGCATTACTGTTTAGTGACACTGTTGTGAAGATAGACATTTGGATGTGATGTGTTCATTAATACGGGGGGCAAAAGTGGGCTTACAGCTGTTCTGTGTGGAAAACAATACGGCAGTTAATAAATAACGACAAAGAATAATCTGTCCCGCGTACTCACAGCTGCAAACCTACTTCTGCCGAACCTGCACGTTCACCTTCAAGCCACACTTCAGAGCCCCTCTCAGCCCTGTCGCCACGGAGCTGAGGAAGGAGGGGCGATGCCCGCCTGTGCAGACAGTGAGGGGCCGGGGGCGCGGGGGCTGTGTCGCGGGGGGAGGTTTGTGTGTCAGCAGGCTTGCTTCGGAAGCAGCTTTGCCTTGGAGGTTGTTCGTTTCTCTTGTCTCGGTGATTTTAGTTCTTAGACGTCAGAATGTGACCGCCGGTGTGGAGAGAGGCAGTCTCAATTATCAGGGAATCGCGGGGCCCGTGTCACCGGTGACTCGCTGCAGGTCACGAGGTTGCAGTGATGAGCTCCATCCCCACGACAGCTGTGACCTCACGGACTGAGGGATCACACGTGTGCTCCTGATGACACTTACAGGAATGACGGAGGATTCTCCTGTGAGCCAGGACACGTGCTTGCTTTCTGAAGAGGTTTGTCTGTTGAAAGCCTCGTCATTGCGGAGTTAACACAGGAATTTCATCACAGCTCTCAGACCTGCTCTGACTTGGCCCTGGGGACACGAGGGCACAGAGGCCGAGGGACCGACTGTGCCCTGGCCATCCATGCCACTTGGCCTCTTCAGAGCTGGGCTCGCGCTGGCACTGGGTAAACTCAGATCAGTGTGGCAAGAACCGCACGTTTTTGTTTCTTTGCTCTTCTCTGCATAGATGAAGTTTCCATTGCTATTTAAATGACTTGAGGAGGTACACAGAAGTGAAATTATATTCCATAAAGTTGAGTGACAGAAACTTACAAGCTTCTCAGTTCTCCAGCCAGACTTCCTGTTAAAATGTGTCCCCTTTGCCTGGTATGTCCTTGAAGCCTCTGTCCTTTGGTAACAGGTCCTACACAGGCAAGATGACATCACTGGAATTTAATGCTTTTTATAATTTATATCTCTTTCTGATAATGTTGATTTTCCTTTCATTATTCATTGTAGATAATGTTTCATATAAAAACATACAGTTTACGTAAAAACTGCATAGGTAAAGAATAACAGTGATCTCAAATAAGACGTTAACATCATGAGCAGACATTCAAAGTTGGTGTGTACGGACGTGAAGAACATATCTCATACTGTATTTGTTAGGGTCGGGTTTGATTATTTAATTTCTAATGCATGTGAGAGTGACTTGAGCGAGACAGAAGATGTATCTCTCTCACATGAAGGCACCTGCTGTGGGTGGGCAGGGCTGGTGTGGCCGCTCTCCAGCGCCTGTAGGGCCCCGGGCACCTGCCTGTCCCCAGCACCGTCCCACTGCTGGGTTCTCACCGCACAGTGGGCCGCTGGGGTGCCGGACACCACAGCTGCGTGTGGGCCCGGGAGGAGTGACAGAGGAGGGTCTTCTCCGCTCGATCAACATCCTTTAAGCAACTTTCTTGGAAACTCATGCCAGTGCCCAGTTTTCTCTTGCCTCTCATTGGTCAGGACTTAATCACATGACTGCACCAGAGTGCAAAGTGGAAGACGACATTTATCGCAGGAGCCGTGTGCCAGATGAGAACCTGCGTTTCACTCCGAAGATACAAGAGCAGACTTGGAGGGTCGGGTGACCAGGAACCTCTGCCGCAGCACCTGACGACGAGCGAGTGGTGGGGGCTGTCTCACAGGGCAGCGGGAAGAACCTGGTGCCTTTCAGGCTCCCGCATGCTACCCGGTTCCCATGGCAACGCCCGGGGCACTCTGGCAGGGAGGGAGGCCCACACAGGCAGCACACGAGAGAGGAGGAGCATGTCCGAACTGACAAGCTTTCTTCTCTGGACAGGTGTCTGTCACAGGCAGTGTTGGGGTGAGGGGACACCTTTCGGAGCAGGCTCTCCAAACAAGCAGAGCACCCAGAGACATGAAAATACCACCATAAGAAAGAATTTGAAAGTCAGACAAAGAGTCAGACAGAAAGAATTTCCTGTGTGGATCAGAGATGGTTCTAAACACTGACACGTGTTCTCACATTCGGCATCAGCACTGGCTTGTAAAGAAGAACAGACAGAGCCAGTGGGGAGAAGCGGCTGCCTGAGAGCAGAGAGATGGGAGGATGTCGGGGCCACAAGGCCCTCGGGTTGGCTGCTAGCGAAGGTCCCATCAGTGACGTGGCGTGACAGCTTCAGGGGCAGGAGGAACTTCAGAGGGGAGAATGAAACGGAAGTGAAACTAAGAGAGAGGACTTCCTGAAACCCATCAGGGAAGAACATTTAAAAAGAGGAATGAGCCCAGGCCCAGGTCGCAATGCTCTGGAGCTGCCCTGCGGCCAGCACTGCCAGGGTGCCCGAGGGAGTGGAAATCAGACCCCAGGAGCCCATGTCGACAGATGGACACGGGTTGCCTGCCCTTGCAGGGGAATCTCATTCAGCCATTAAGGAGGGCAGACACCTCTGCAGTGTGGCTGAGCCATGGAAACGTGATGCTGTGTAAAGTGAGCAGACACTCAAGCCACGGTGTGGGCCCCATTCACACGGAGCATCCGAGCAGGCAGGCCCTTCCCCACGGGGCGGGGGCGGGGGCTGCCCGGGCTCAGGGAGAGGAGAGCGGAGGCCGATGGGTATGGGGTCTCTCTGGGGACAGTAGAACTGGTCTAAGTTAGACAGTGGCCACAGTTGCACAGCTCTGTGAGGAAACTATAAAACCACTTTGAACAACTTTTGTAGTATATGAATTATATCCTAATAAATCTGCTGCAAAAATCAGTACATCACAAAATAGCTTACCCAGTAATGCCAGCTTTGTTTGCAAGTAGACACAGGGCTGGGAGGGGGAGCCGGCACCGATCAGGTGCAGGCAGAGGCCGCTCTCTGACCCGTCTTCCCTTTGCTGCTCAGTTCGTGTTTCTGAAAACCCCCATCACGTGCACGGTCGGGTTTGAGGCAGGGAGAGGTCAGGCCGTCGTGCCCCGGCTGTGCGAACAGTCCTGCACAGAGACCCACCCACCTGGGTGTGCTCTTGTCCTGCGGGGGCAGTGGCCGCAGGTGCTCGGCTGTCTGCTGGCTCGCTCGGGGGCGAAGCCAGGGAGGCCTGGCCGCCTTGTTCAGGCAGAAACTACTTGCACTAGAGCTATTGTAGCACGTTTAAAATGTCAGCTTTGCTTTAGAAAGCAAAATTTTAATAATGGCAGCTGACTGGTGCTTGGCTGCGTCAGGGTGGCAGACCGAGGGGTGGCGGGTAACGCCCGTGGGACGTTTAATGCTGATGTGACGGTCAGACCGGAGACATGTTCCAGGGTGTCTGCAGCGAGGCGGCTGGCTCCTCCTGGCGCCTGGAGCCCAAGTCTGACCACAGCAGGAGCGGGGCGCATGTGCGAAGTCATGAGAGCGAAGTGTGGCCTGTGGCAAGTGGGACTTGTTGGTGGCTGAAAGCTGTCGGTGTCCTTGTCACGGGCACTGTAGGTCCCACTGGGCCCGGTGGTAGCGTGAGTGGTGCCCCGCATGGAGGGCAGATGGAGTGTGGACGGGCAGTGCGGGGAACCTGGTCACTCCTCTCCTCGGTGCCACACGCCTCAGCTCTCACCAGGGCAGGAAGAGGTGAGACACAGTCTTCTGTGACACTGCACCTGGGCCTGCCTAGGGAGTCCCATGGAGCCCTGCATGTGGGCAGGCGCACGGAAACAGTGGAGCCGCGTTCCAGGGAGTCAGTCTGCGACTTGTTTTCCGCCTCCCAGGATGACCGTGCCTGCAGCACGCGCAGCCCGTGTGGCCGGGTGCCTGGGCTGGGAGAGACGGGCTTGTTCCCGCTTCTAGGCGAACCCTTCCCAGCATGCTCCGGGGTCACCAGGGCTGTGTGCACGGCCCGTCCGGGGCAACCAGCGCCTCCCTGTTGTGTGTGGACTCACACCCTGCCAGAAGCGTGTCCGTTCAAGTGTGCTTTCAGAACTTCCGTGCTAGGGAAATGACAGACTGAGGTATTGTTTCCGATCTGTTTAGGAACTGTTTTCTTAATCAGATTGTCCAGAAAAATAGACACAAAGAACAAGCTGTTTTTCTGAGAGTGAGGGATGGCACAGGACTGTCGCACACTGGGAGGAATCGTAAACGGTGAGCTCACTGTAGGTGTGGAGCAGGCGGACGGAACTGCAGGCGTGCCTCTGGGACCCTGAAGCCGCAGCTCCAGGCTCACCTGCTCGGGTGGGAGCCTGGCCATGGGTTGGAGAGAGTGTGCCGGAGCGGAGCGGCCGTCGCTGCATTTGAAATGGCTGGCAGTTGAAAGCAGCCTCAACGTCCGTTGAGAGGTGAATTGGTCTTTGGACACGGCACATTCGTGTCATAGAGCCTTGTGTAGCGACTTCGAAGAACAGCCTAGACTTCGTCGGCACTGTGGAGTGGTGGGAGTCGGGCAGCGGGAGCTTGGGTGGGTGATGACCCGGCGCTGACCACGAGCCGTCTGTGCAGCAGTAGTGAGTCATCTGTGCGGTGGTAACCTGGCCTCGGGCAGGTCTGAGGAGAGCCCCGTGGCGGGGTGGGGGCGCTCCTTGGAGAAGTGCCGAGTCAGGGCGGCTGCAGACGGCAGGAGACGCAGCTGCTGCCTGAGGACCAACCTGGAGTCATGCCCTGGAGGGGGCTGTGGGCGCTGTGGGTGCAGGCGGTGTGGAGGGCTGGGCTGCGGTATCTCCCCCGGGCGGCATGGGTGTTCCCGCGCCTGTGCGCTTGCTCGTCCCCCTCTACTGGACATGCAGGGACGAGGCTGGGGCTGTGGTAAGTGAAGCACACGGCAGTGCAGTGGTTACTCCATGTGTGTGGTGCCTAATGTCTCCCATTCCCAAGTACGTGGAATTACGTTATTTAACACCCACTCTCTGCGGGGAAGAGCAGTGACCACCACGTGGCTGTGCTCTCAGAAATGCCTTGGCTTTTTCGGGGCCTCTGGAGCATGGCTGAGCGTCACGCCACGGCGCTCTGCTGCGGCCACACGGGGCTAGACGCGGCCTCAGTGACAGCCTCACAGCTGACAAGGTTGCGCCGTGCCGCCTGCCGGGGTTCCTCAGAACGCCTCAGGAGCACACTGCACTGTCATGGACTCAGGCCGATGTCTTCGGTGCCACTGAGCCCCAAGGAGAGGTGACACTCGTCCTCTGTTGCAATGACCAGAAACATCTGCAGGCACAGGACAGCTGATGGGACACACAGCTTTCCATGTGGAAGACCACACTGCCACTTGCCTTCATGTACCTTTCTGCACTTGCAACTTCAGTGACAGGGCGCACACGTGTGTGTGTGCACATGCATGCATAGTCTTAGTGCCATTCTCTGCAAACATGGAAAACGCTGATGAAAGGGAAAATGTGTCCACATGGGCATCCGTGGATCGATTCTGTGGCTCTGTCCTGGTTGCCGTGTGTGTATCCATGTCTGTGTCAGGGTGTCTTCATGCTTACACAGTAATAAGCTTAATATGCACACACGGTGCAAACACGCATCATTGACATCAGTCATCATGCGTGTTTGGGTAGGTGTTCACTGTTAAAAGAGGGGCCTCCGTTTCAGCACCCCTGAGCAGCCTTCGATGTTTCGGGGGGGCGGGGTTGGCTCCCTCGGGTGTCCTGGCCTCCGGTCCTTGGAGCCGTGCTTTTCCTCCACGCTGCTCCTGAGCGAGCGCCCGCCAGCCGCCCGAAGTCTCCACGCTCCCTGGCGCACTTAGCGGTGGGGCACTGTCTGCTGCCTGAGGGTCTGGGGAGCAGTTTAGAAAGATCTTAGTATTTCATGGAACATTAAAAAAAGAAACAGAAGAAGAATGATAGGATCCACCCGGGAAGCTTCGCCGACAGTGTAACTGTGGAACTCGCCGCGGTGTTTCAGGTTCTGACGTCGCTGAATGCTGCTCTAGGACAGGGGGTCTCACGTGGTTTCTGAGTGTGCCGTCGTGGGTTTTCCCTTGTCTCTAAACGTGCCTTTCTCCTGACAGCTCTCAGCTTCCCTGTGGTGTGCCAATTAACTCACAACGTTTCCTTGGTGACTGCTTAGTCTCCTAACCCTGGTGGGTGATGCCGTCACCAGCTGGCCTGGCGTAGCTTCTGGTCCTACAACCACATTTGAGCTGAGGCACAGCTGGAGCAGTTAGCAATAAGGCGGGGACTTTGTGTTCCTACTGAGAGCTGTTTTCCTTTTTTTAAAGCTTTTAGGTTATGAGTTATAACCCTAGTGCGCACCCACTAAGAGAATGTGGTAAACTCTGGCTGGGTGGTTCAGTGGGTTGGACATCGTCCTGCAGACCAAAAGGTTGTGGGTTTGATTGCCAGTCGGGGCACATGCCTGGGTTTCGGGTTCAGCAGTCAGGGTGCATGCAAGATGCAACCTGTTGACGTTTCTCTCTCACATCCATGTTTCTCTCCCTCCCTTCCCTTCTCTCTAGAATCAATTAAAAAGAAAAAAGAAGAGAAGTGTGCAGTTAGCTGAGTGTTAGAAAACTTACCTTGCTGCTCAAGTACAACAGCAGTCGGTGTTAGAGCCCTCCTGTCGCCCCGGAGTCCCTCTTGCCCGTTTGTAGTGGCTCCCCATTCCTCCCCCAGTTCCAGACCGTCGCTCGTCTCTTTCTAAATCCGTAATTTCACCTTTTCCATAATAGCCTGAGGTGGAAATAACCCAGGCTTCTATCAGTTGGTAAGTGTATCAAAAACTGAGCCACATCTAAGCAACAGATAACACCCAGTGACGACAGAAATCTGCCTACTGAGGCATGAAGACGCATGGACAAGCCACAGCAGCGTCATGCCCACTGAGAGAAGCCAGATGCATGCGGCGGCATGCTTGCTGATTCCGTTCACATACGATTTTCAGATCTTATTTTAAGTTAATTGATTTTCAACTTCTTCCTGGGATCAGTTAAATTATCAGACACCAGGATACTTTATTACCAAATTATTCTTTTGTCTTCCTTTTATTCTTATTAAACATGCTCTGGTCATGTGATTCCTGTACACTAATAACAGAAGGGGGAACTAAGAACACAATCTTATTTACAGTTGCATCAAAATGAATGAACACCTAGGAGTGAACTTAACCGAGGAGGGAAAGACCTGTACTCGGGGAGCTGTAAGGCACTGAGGAAGGAAATGGAAGAAGGTACAGACAAGTGGGAGCACATTCCGCGCTCACGCACACACACACGAAGGACTGGTGTTGTTGAAACAACCTGCTGCGCAAAGCAGTCGGCAGAGTCCGTGCAGCTCCTGTCATGGCACCAGTGTCCCCGCAGAACTGGGACAACCCGTCTTTCAGTGTGTGTGGACACAGGAAAGATCCTGCACAGCCTCAGCAACCGTGAGAAAGAGGAACACACTTGGAAGAATCATGCCACCAAATATCAAACTATACTACAAGGCTACAATAATCAAAACAGCATGGCAGCAGCATAAATCAGACACGTAGATCAATGGAACAGAACAGAGAGCCCAGAAATAAACCCTCGCCTATGAAGTCAGTTCATATTTGACAAAGGAGGCAAGAACCTACAATGGGGTGAAGACAGTCTATTCTGTAAATGGTGTTGGGAAAACTGGACAGATACAGGCAATAAAAAATGGAACTGGACTACACTTTAATAAGCTTTACACCTTCTTGGAGGAACCCTTCAGTTCAGTTTAAGTGCTCGGTGGTCAGAGCAGCGGGAGTGAGGCCCTGACCGGCCGTTCTGATGACAGACAGTGTTAGAACTTTCTCTCCTCGCCAGTGTGAAGATGTGCATTTCTTTAAACCAAGGGTCCTGATCAGTGAGTGCAGGGGCTCTCGATCCTCCCCATGTGTCGTAAAGCAGACCCAGTTTTACACCATTGTGATAAGATGCTGAGGGTGGCCTCCACTCACGTTGCAAGACGCTCACCTCTTCACTCTCACCTGATTTCTAAAATAGGAAAACGGGCGGTTCTGGGGGACCGGAATGCTGGTACGGGGTGTGGCTGGCTCAGGCCCCCTTCCGACATGTGCAGAAGTGAGCCGGGACCCTCCTTGCAGAAGAGGATATTCCCTCCATCCAGGCAGCCTCAGGCTCAGTTTTTGCTGTGTCTTTGCCTTGAACTCTGTGCCGCTGTCTGTGATGCCCTTGACGCCCGGGGGACTTGCTGAGGTGGGGTGGTGCCCACCTGGAGGCAGAGGCTGCTCCAGGCAGCATGCCGTTTGGTTGGCAGGTGCTCGTCGTAACAGATCCTTGCAGAGAAAACCTGGGTGAAGCTCTGGAAAAGCAGCGAGATCATGTGGCATCTGAGAGTTGTGAGGGGAGACCGGGAGTGGGGGTTGGTGCTGGGTTCCACTTTCCCGTGAAAGCGGTGGGGAGGAGGATGGCGTGCCAGAGCTGTGGCAGCGGCGCCTAGTTTTTACCGCATCTGCATCAGACTTGCAGGGTTGCCCACTTACTCCTTGAATTCCTTTTACTCTTGAATGTAACTGAATTCAAAAGGGAGTTTTTTCACACACACACACACACACACACACACACACACACACACACACCCCAAAAACAGAAAACTGAGACCACCGGGACTCAGGAGGTACCCATGCGATGCAGGCACTGGTGGAAGTCAGCGTTCTGGGTCACGGGCAGAGATGTCTGTCTGCAGAGGCCTGCACCAGTGCGCGTCCCAGCCACCGGGCGGCCGGCTGTGCTCCTGAGTGGGCCTCCGGAAAGGCAGAGGGACGGGGTGCGCAGTGCCCTGCCACCGGACATCCAGTCTGCGTCTACACTGTGCCCAGTTTGTGTGGCACGGGCCCGCGCTCCTGGAGCCTTGGAGCCCTGGGCAGCTGGCACCACGTGGAACACGTGTGTTCTCCTGATGGCCATTCTGTGGCCTCTGTGAGCCTTTCTCAGAACAACGCCTTTTATTTCACAGAACAGGGTTTGTAGGGACACCGAGCAGTGCAGTCACACCGCAACGCAGTTCTCAGAACACGTTTAACGGCGATGTCATTTCTGTGCTTCCTCAGCAGAACCCTGGGGGCGACGCCTGACTGGGCATCTCATTACCACTGTGACCTCAAGCCAGTGTTCGGGGTAGAGCGTGTTCTGAAACAGCTGCTGCAGGTGCAGCTCAGCAGGGCGACTGCGGGGACTTGGACTGTGAGAAGTCACCGCGACTCTGTGCATGGTCTGCATGCACTGCTGAAGGATGGGCTCAGTTTCGGTTCACGGCAGAAAGCAAAATAAATTTAAAAATAAAGGTGCAGTTAGTTTTCCCATCCAGATTCATGGATTTCTGAATTTCACGGTCAGCGTATTAGTAATTCTTTCCTTCCAAGATGTTCAGACGTCCTAGAACGGGGTGCGATGGAACTAGAGGACACGAACTCCCTGACCTGTGAGAGCCTCCCTCCCTGTGCTGCAGCTGCGGAGAGTCTGTGACCTGCAGCTGCTCATGACGCCAGCGGCGGGTCAGAGGGCACCTTCCCAGCCCTGCCTGGGGAGCATGTGCTGGGACCTGTGAGTGTATTTCCCAGTCCCCTGGTCCCACGTTTGCGGACTCACCCTCCGTAAGTGACCAGAGAGATGGCACAGTGTTCACCTTCTAACCACCGATGAAGAACTCGGGACCTGCCACACAGGGCAGGACAGAGTGGGCGTGGCAGCTTCCGCACACCGACGCAGCGCAGGGTGATAAGGCCAGCGAGGCGGTGTCTGTGAAGGGTGACTGACGCTGCGTCCTGTGTGCTGGTGTGTGCACACACCCACGTCGCAACCGAGTCTGAGACCACAGGGGCGCCGGATGGAATGTCAGCGGCGACGGGACTGTGGGTGACGGCTGTTTTCTCCTGGTCTCAAGCCGTGAGCCAGCTGCTGTGCTGTGCTGCCCCCGGGGTCAGTGCGTGACCAACGAACGAAGCGTCTCCTCTCGCGGGTCTGAGTGCCTGTCTTTCCTCTCACAGCCTTTGCAGCAATCACTTACTGGGTTTTTTAACTCCAAGAAATATTCAAGAGTTCCCAGTTTTCGCTGTCGTCACAAAACCACTGTGGAGAGAGGCACACACTTCCTTCGGGAGGGAAGCTGGGCGCAGAGAAGGGGGCTGGCCCGACCTTGCCCGTGCCCCGTGGGAAGAGACTGTCTGTGCAAGAGACTGCGTTCCGGCTGCCCTGGCAATCGCAGACCTTGTGCATTTTCGTGTTTGCGTTTAAGACCAGGACGTTACATTCTCTTTGGGTTGATGTAGCAAAACCACCTGAAAATGCTTACGAGATTTAACAGGCATTAATTACCTGTTAGCAAGGTAAATTAAGATCGCTTTGTTCTCTTGCATAATAACCTGCAGATAAATATTAAGGACACATAAAACTGAGGAAATCAACAAGTTTGAACTCAGTGGCTAGTACTAGAGGGTGGATTTTCTTTTTAAAACATACATGCCATCCACAAAGGCCGGCACAGCTTCCCCCTGCTTCACTCAAGCCTGCGGGCCTGCTGCAGAGAAAACTGCCCCCGCCCTAGACTGACGACGGAGTGACCGCGTGAAGGGCCTTGCAGCCTCAGAAATTGCAGTGGAAGCCTCAGGCAGGGTTTCTGAGAAGAGGTGAACTGACTTTCGCATGCAGAAGTGAAGTTCGTAGGGGAGAGTTTCATCCGTGTTCATCATGGAGCGCTGTTTCAACGTGGGGCCAAGAAGTGGCCTCCCCCTTGCAGGAGGTCACAGCCCTCCTCACCCTAGGCAGGCAGTGGCCTTGGGCGAGCGAGACTCAGGAGCTGCTTCTCTGCACCCGGTGGTGGCCGTACCGCCTCTGTCCCCCGGTCTCTGTCAGTTCTGCGCATCCCCGAGTCACAGACCAGCCCCCATCACAGCGTAAGGTCCACTTCTTGGCTCCTCTGAGCAGTGACCTGACGGCTGGTGTCCACAGTGGCTGAGATGCATGTGTGCCTGGCTCTCCTCAGCGTTGGACCTGAGCTCACTCTGAATTCAGCCCATTTGATTGAGTGTCCTCACACGAAAGGCAGAACTATCTTCCCATCTTACCGGTGAGGAAGCTGAGACCCAGCAGAAGTTAGGGACCTGAGCGACTTTTGGCGACAGGCTGAATAACGCCTCTGTCCTCCCTGCTCAAAAAGAAAAATCACATCCGTGTCCTAACTCCTGGGGCCTGGGACTGTCTGCCGGGGAGAGCCCCGGGGCTGCAGTAAGGACCCCAAGAACGGAGATGAGCCAGCAGACCCACAGTGGTTACAACAGTGCTTCTGTGGGGGTGGGGGTGGGGATCGACCACAGAAGTGGACATGTGACAGTGGAGCCCCGGGTCTGAGGATTCAGAAGAGGGACAGGAGCTGAGGATTGCAGGTGGCCTCTGAATTGACCCAGGCCTGGAGTTCGGAGGGCACAGCGGTGGAGTGACCGGTGCTGGGAGTTGTGTGGACCAGCTGAAGCACTGCCCGACCACCTGTCCATGGAGTGAAATGGGCATCGTTCCGCATGTCTCTTGGGGCCCAGATGTCACGACTCAGGCTCAGACCCGAGCTCTGCGTGCACATTTTACCTGCAGCAGGTAGGTGGGGGAGGGTGTGTGCAGAAGTCCTTCCTGGGGTGAGTTCGCAGCGTGGTGATGGGCTGGAAGCCCGCTCAGAGGTTGGGATGGGACATCTCACTTCCGGGGAGAGGGGAGGGTGCTTGCCGGCGTCCCGTCGGCGTCTAGATGAAGAGAGAGCGCTGTGACGGGGGTAGTGCTGCATCCATGGCGCTTGTAGGGATACCGACGTGAGCCAGGCTGAGCTGGGGTTCTGGGAGATGCAAGAGGATCTTCTCCCAAAGCACCTCTCGGCTGTGAGGCCACCGCCTGGGCTGGAAGGCCGTGGTGGAGGGTGTCCCCGGGGGACCGGAGAGCGGCTCTGTCAGGGGCAGCCCCGGATTACCAGGAGCAGGCGTTCCAGGACAGCAGCAAGCACAGGGTGCGGTCTTGCCTGGGCCACCGTTTCCCAAAAGGAGGGCGCTGTCATGGAGGGTGGCAGCCTGGGCGAGTGACCAGCGCCAAGCCCATCCCAGCCGTCCCAGCAACGCGTCCTAGACTCCAGGTCTGACTGTCCGCCGCACGGCCCTCTCGCGCAGGGGCTCGCGTCCGCTCGGTCCCATCACACCTGTGCACGAGGCACCTTGGGCGCCAGGCTCTTGTCGGGCAGGAGGGTGCGGAGGTGGATGGCACACAGCCCTGGGCACGGATGGCATCTCAGCCCTTGGGGTGAGAGCGAGGAGCGGTGGGTGCGCACTCAGCTGCTCGTGTGGAAGCCCTGGTGTTCTGTGCACAGCTGACAATTCAGTCCCTCCATGGCAAAGCCAGAGGGCCAGCTAGCAGCCGCGGTGCATCATTGCAGGCCACCCTGCGCCGGCAGGGAAGGTCGTGTTCCCAGGGGTGCCTTGTGGGTCCTGCCGTGAGGCTTTATCACGGGGTCACGGACATGGTAGCACGTGAGGTAAAACGTAGGATGAGCCATAGAGCACCCGGTTCTGTTGTTTAGTGTTGCCTGTCTCTCCTCCTGGAAGGCAGACGTCACAAGCAGAGTAATTTTGTCCCCTCCCTCTGGGCCCTGTCCCCAGCTCCTAGAATAACATAGGCACACGCTCCGTACGTGCCAGCTGAGCGATGGGTAGGGGCGAGCTGTGCCGCTCTCTGGCGGGCATGTTCTCAGGAGAGGAGCAGAGCAGTGACAGGAGGGGGAGAGCCCCCGGGAGGGTCCCCTCCACAGTCTGCCCCTGGCATCCCTGTCTGGTCCCCACTTCCCAGCAGCGCTGGCTCAGAGTTTCTCCCTTGCTCCCAACAACCCTGACTGCGCAAGGCAGGCAGGAGGGCTTGGCGGGCCCCTTGCCCCACATGTGGGGGCTGTTCTTTTGCCTGAAAGCATATTTGGATGGTGATGTGCCCAAAACTCGGCTTTCTGACCCAAGCCAACTGGTAGAGCCCCAGGAGGAAAATGAAGTGGGGATTTGCAGTCAGCTGGCTTCTGCTCATCCCACCCTTGGGGTGTGCCCTGGCGGTGCCTGAGACTCGGTGCCCTCTACCCCAGCTGTCTCTTTGTGGTCTCTTCTCCGGGTTCCTGTGGGAGGGTGGGCCATGGCGGGTGCTCGTACAGAGTCATTTCACCTGTTCGTTTTCACCACTTTGTCGAAGGGGAAACAGCAGCAGAGCCAGGCGGTTTGTCCCACTGGGTGGCCACGTAAGAGAAAAGAATCCTCCACCGGTTGGATTTCTCAAACACTTTCCAGAAGCCGATGGACCTGCTTCATAGCCGCAGATGTTGACATTTCCAGGGTGTGCTAGAATTCTAGGTGTTTCAGCACCTGACACAGAAGTCTGAACTCTGTGTGACCAGGGCTCTGGCAGCAGGCACACACGCCCCGGGTGGTACAGTGAGAGGCTGGTACAGGGAGGGGAGAGCACTTCCTGCCCTGGGAGCGGGGCGGGGCTCTCAGACTCCAACAGGAGGGGCAGCGGAGACTGACTTTGGGCCACAAGAGACCAGGGGAGGGTGGCATGGTGTTATCTGGCCCTCTTGCATGAGGATCCACCTGTCACAAGCTGGAGTTTGGAAGGAATATGGCGCCATCAGCCCTGTGGGACAGAGCAGAGTGTGTGCACAAGGCCCAGGCCTGTCCTCCTTGTCCCTCTGTTCTTATGACTGGAAGCCCCACTGCACACCCAGCCGTGGGGGCATCATGTGAGGCCCATCCCGCTACCCGCCCCTTGTCACAGCGCAGCCCTCCAAGTCTGCGCTCCGCTCCTCAGTTTCCTGCGGACTCAGGCAGAGCACTGGGGTGCTGTTAGGCACCCAGCAGGTCACAGAGCAGGGGACTGTTGAGAGTTCAGGCTCTGAAGCAGTGGCCCGGCTTTCTCCCAGGCTTCCGGTCCCTGTCTTCTGTGGACTGGCCTGCCCCACGAGTGCTGTGGGGATTGAGGAAGGGAGCAAGCGCGACGTGCCTGTGCTCGTCCCTAGTCCACGGGACCTAGTCAGTGGCCTGGGCGGTCTCGTTTGTGTTAGAAAGAACACACCCTGCGTGGCCACTGGGATGCACACTGGTGCCCGTGGAGTTTTCTGCTGGAGAGACAGGCAGTGGGGCCCGGGGAGCGGAGGGCCGGCTCCTGCTGTCTGCGTTGTTGACGGCGTGCCTCCAGCTGTTGCTAACCGTGGAAACCGCTCGCAGCTGTGCCTAACAAGTGCCACCCTCACTGTTGCTTTGGACGTGGAGGCGGGGCTGTTAATCACCAGGCTTGACGCCCACCATGGAATACACTCTCAATGGCGGTAGCTGTAAGAAAATAGTTTCCATTACTGTTGGGTTACTTTGGCCTCTTTGATGGCAAGTTACAGAATTCCAGCTCCAACAATATTAAACGAGAGAGAGAGGGTGTGCGCACATGCATTTATTGGCTCAGGGACAGGAAGGGACATGCGCATCTGCACAGCGGCACCCCTGGGTTCAGGAGGATGTGTTTCTCCACCGCCGGGTGCAGCCTGCTTCACGTCTCCTCCATTGTTCTCAGGATCCACGTAGCAGCCTGTGCCACCACGTGGACTCAGGGAAAAGGGGATTGTCGTTTACAACAACCCCAGCAAAAGCTGTAGTTCTGCCCCACTCTGGTCTGGCTTGGGCCATGAGCCCCTGTGAGCCTCAGTGTGGACAGCCCCCTGGCCCAGCCCTGGTCACGGCAGACCCCCGTGACTTGGGGGTCAGGCAGCCTCCTGTGAACCTTAAGTCTGGGAAACAGGCACCCCCACCACAGTTAGGGCACTACAGCCTAAGGAGAGGTGCTGTCACCCCACAAAAGGGCAGAACTGACTGGGGACGTCCGAAGTCAGCTGTGGGCTATGTCTGTGGTGTTGCCTCTGCACCCCGAGAAAACAGACCTTCCGGTGTGCACAGTGGCAAACAGAAGGTCACAGGGAGTACCAGGTCCTGTTGCATGGGCAGTGTGCAGGGGGGATGGAGACAGGTGGGGGCTGCGTGAAGTGTCGTCCTGTGTGCCCCTCGCTAGTGCGTCGTAGCCTGTCTAGACCCCAGTGAGGGAGACAGGACGTGAGCCGAGGGGGACAGTAGCCCTGGAAAGGTGCGTCTGGGACCTGGGCTCCTGCCTACAGCTAGGGAGGCCCCGCAGCTTCTCACCCCAGTGGAGGCATCTGGGGTGTCCCACCTCCCCCATCAGCTGTGCCTTGAAGGGGACCCCGGGAGCTCCACTGCTCTGCATCTCTGCCTGCTGCTCAGACAGCAGAGCAGACTGTGCCGGATGCAAGGCCCAGAGGTGGGGAGCCACAGGTTCCAGCAGGTGGGCGTCAGGCCAGACGAGCTGGCGTGGAGGATCCTGGGGACCAGGCGTCTGCTGCACACGGTGTCTGTGTCCAGACCCAGAAGCTCTGAGTCAGGACAGCAAACTGGGAAACGAGAGATTTGCAGCCCTCCCAGTGTGACGAGCACACCTTCTTGTCCCCTGGGGTGCCGGGCGGGTGGGCGCTCAGAGTCCTTGACCCAAGCCCAAAGAGTCCCCCTTGGCCCCTGCCGCCCCTGGGAGCGCTGCCTGAACCCCCACCCTCAGCACCTGCCCAGCCCAGGGCCCGTGAGCTGGAGGGTCTGTCCTCTTGCTGCTCTCCGGCTGGTGCCTTCCTGCAGAGCTGAAAGCAGACCTCGCAGCCTCTAAGTGCAAATCCAGAGGCTTCCCTCTGGGGACCGGGGTCTCCTCTGTGCCTCAGTGAGACAGGCTGGCCGTGGTGGGGTCAGTGCCACCAAGTGCTGCCTCTAGCCTGTCCCTCGGCCCGCAGGCAGGGTGTTGGAGTGCGCTCTACCCCTCTCCTGGGGTCCCCAATGGGACTGAGCCCCATTCTGCTCTGGGAACTTCCACACTCCTCTGTGGTCACCCTTCACCGCGAGCGCTTGTACTTACATACCTGCCTCATGGTCTCAACATACCTGGGCCCCGAGGGTGCCTGCTCTCTGGGAGGGTGCTGCCAGCATGGTCCCCTGGGGAGGAGAAGCAGGTGTGGACCTCTGACACCTGGGGCCTGGGGGCCGGAGCAGCCTCGTCTGCCACTCAGTGAGAGCCCAGGGATGGGTGCTGGGATTGCCATTACTGGTGCAGGGTTCTAAAGCCCAGATCTTCGAATTCTTCTGCTTCCTTCCCACTGCATGCCAGTTGTTTCTGACAAGTGGGAGTGAGCTGCATGGAGGCGTGATGTTTAGTTAACAAACTTCTTTGAAGTTTCTCTGGAGAATACTCGGTCAGTGAGCTGGAGTGCCTCTAACTTTCCCAGAAATAGGGGGCAGGTGCAGAGGGAGGCCGGACTGCATTCCCCGCACATCAGGGCACTGTGGGTTGAGTGTCTGTGTCCCCCGGAATGCATTGTCATGACCCCCACTGTGATGGTGTCAGGGATGGGCTTCTGGGGAGTGATCTGGTGGCAAAGGTGAGGCCTCGGGATGGGATTGGTGCAGTGAACTGGCTTACAGTCTGCACCTTGTGGGGACACAGTGAGAAGGTGGCCCCTGAGTGTGGGCACTGTGATCTTACATTTCTGGTCTAGCCCCAAGCAATAGGCTCCTGTTGTTTACAAACCGCCACAAAGGTCTGTTGCTTTGTTACAGGCTACGGTACAGAGTTGCAAGGGAACATGTCAGAGCTTTTGAAAAAAGCAACAGAAAGTCTGTCTGACCACAGAGAAAGTCAATATTCTGCTCGTCAAGTCCCCAGAGAGCTGGAGGCCCATTCCTCAAACATGCTACAGTCTGGCGACCTTTCTAGTGCCTGACTTGGTATTTTATAGCAAACAAAGTTGCCCGGCAAAAATGTTCATCAGTAGAGGGAAGCATTTGGTTGCCCTGGCGTGTGCCTCCTGCTGCAGACTGCACAGCGAATCCTGCCCCTTAGAGGTGCGCGGTCCGGGTGGAGAGTTCCGGGCCTCCAGGTAGTGAGTCAGGCACTCACCACCTGCCGTCATGAAGCAGGAGCGAGCAGGGTGGAGTCAAGGCCAGCTCTGGCGTTATAGAGAGCTCAGGCAGGTCCCACCTACGTTAGACAGAAGTCACAGAGAGTGCAGGTGTTTTGATCATGGATTATCTAGTGGGAGGGATTTTGCAAATGAAACGTGACTTGGCAGAAGTATTCCGGCAGAGCCGTGAAGGGCCACCTAGTTATCGTGCCCGTCAGTGTTGGCGGTGTGTGGTGTTTTGGCATGGGGACACCCGCTGGCCTCGGTGACAGCCACGTGCTTTCATGCAGTGCCTCTGTGCACTCCGAACAATGCTCCTGGTTCTCTCAGTTTTTAGATTATATGACATTTTTTAACCAGTTTTCAAGTGAGTTAAGTTCAATAAAGTACAGTTAATGTTACAACTCTGTGAAATGTAATTCAATTTGTCATTGATTCAGAAGAGCCACGATTCAAGTATTTTAAGCGTTTGTTTAAGTGACTGACACGCAGGTTCACCACAGACCAGTGGTTCTCAACCTGGGGTTCTGTTAGAGCACCTGACGGTTGTCTCCTGACCTTGACATCTGGGATTTGTCAGAATTAGATCAGAGTCTCTGCATGGGACCCAGGGACCTGTGTTCTTCCAAAGCCTTCTGGAAAGTTCTAATAGGAAGCCAGAGTCGAGAACCACACTGTGAGACAGAAGAAGGAAACATCAAGCGCACGGGCAGGGGCTTGTCTGGGCCCCGTCACGCGTGTGGGGAGAAGGCTGCGGCGACAGCAGGCTTGTCTTGTCCTCTGCTCCGTGGGGACGGTATTTAGAAAACAAGTTTCTCTTTTTTAAAGCTTTTAGGTCATTTGAACTCCAGAGTAAAAGGGATTTTTAAAGGTTTTGTCATTTGGCATAAAACATGCCCATCCACACGCACACTCGAGTGGGCGCGCACACAGATACAGGCTCTCGTGCACACCCACCCACATGCACACAGAGGGGCAAGTTCTCAGAGGCAGAACCAGACTCGCCTTCCAGAGGGACTTGCTGGGGAGGAGCCAGAGAACCACACTGAAGGGGTCTTGGAAACCCAGGTAGAGAGGGCTCCCGAAACGTGCGAGGGGCTGACCGTTCGGAACCTCCGTTTGGTGGCGGACAAGGCTGGTGTGAAGCCCATGGGAGACCCTTCCTGCAGGGCCCCCCGGCGTTCTTCTCTGAGGGTGAGACTGACTGGTGGGTTTTCAGATGCTGGTCTTTTACGGAAACGTCTGCAGTGCAGTTGGTGTTACACCGTGTGAGTGCTTCGTTCCAAGCATACAGTGCAGTGATTAGACATTTTCCTGCTCTACAGTGTGGTCACCCCACTACCGCTGGTCGCCATCTGTCATCGGGAAAACCCATCACAACACTGTTGTCCTCTGGCCCCCGTCCCCCCACATCCTCCCCTCCTGGGAACCATCCCTTTGGTCTTTGGTTCTGTGCGTCTCTTTCTGTTTTGCATTGTTTGTTCATTTATCTTGTTTCTTTAGATTCCACAAATGAGAGAGATCACACGGTGTTTGTCTTTCTCTGACTCATTTCACCGAGCACAGTGCCCTCAAGGTCCGTCCGTGTTGTCACAAACGGCAGATTTCATAATTTTTTGGTGGCTAAGTAATATTCCATTGTGTATACAAGGTCTGTCTGGAAGCAGTCCACCGTTGTTAACGTAAGGAGACAGGTGTGCACGACATGGATGTGACCGGCAGCCAAGGGAATACACTGGAATGCACGTGCATGAACAATGACGACTTCACTGTACTGGTCAGTGGGGGCGGGAGACGCCATTGAGTGAGCACGTGCACCGTGTGGCCATTGCATTCAAAATGACTGAGTGAGCAACACATCTGCACCAGATTTTGCATTAAGTTGGAACCTTCTTCCGTCAGCTAGGGCCAGGCACACGGTAGAGCCCTGTGTGTGCGGGGGAGGGTGTAGGATGGCATGAATACTGGGAGAAACGGATCATTGGGGTTCACCAACAAGCAGCTTCCCATGGTCAAAGCTGCATGCAGTGTCAATTTGAATTAACGCTGCCCCATAAGCTCCCGGGCGGTGTGACAGGCGCCCTCAGCGCCTGCCACTGAGGGGAGAGTTCACTTCCTCGGGCAGTGTTCCCAGCCAGGGCTAATTTCGTGAATGGACAGAGCTGCAGGTACGCACTTCTACCTTTTAAGTTCCCGTTTCTGTTACATCCGGACGGTTGGGAACCTTCCCGAGTGTCTGTGTGTTCTCCTTTGTTTGGGTCCTTGGTCATGTAGTTCTACGGGATCTTCTGTACATTAGTCCCTTCACTGAGTTCCAGGTGACTGTCTGCAGGGCTTGCACAGCCCAGCATTGCAGGTCCTGCTCCGACTTGGCTGCATTCCCCCCGACCGCTGCCCCAGGCCCCTGGGCCTGTGCTCTGACTGGCACCCAGGACCTGTGCTGCCCAGCACACTCCCGCAGAGTTCCCAGTGGGAGCTTCCCGGGCCCCAGGCGAAACCACGTGCCTGGGCGTCCCTCCAGCCTCCTGCTCTGCTCTTCCTGTGTGTGACACACCCTTCTCACACTGTAGAATTAACTTAGGTACGTTCTGTTCTCTTCTATCACATCCCCCCAATGACACGGCACCCCCACGAGGGTGGGCACGCATGTTATCCTGGGTCGCATCGACAGTCTCCTCCCTTGTGTATCGCCCACGCCTAGCTCAGAGCCCGGCACACGGCGGCAGCTCCAGGGATGTCTAGGAGGTGAGCAAGGCCAGTCTTGTCCCAGCAGATGCCACAGACTCTGGTGTCCACCATGTAGACTTTCCATAGGAAAGGTCATTCTCCTTCTTCCCGAGATGGGGGCGCACAGACAGGCGCTGCAGAGCCCTTTACCTGAGGCAGAGCGGGTGTGTGGCAGTGGAGTGCATTGTCTGTCGGCTTGTCCACGGCGCGGCTCCTGCCCTTCAGTTTCTGCGTGACCTGCAGCTCTAGGCATGTCGGTGGACTCCTCCATCACCTAAAATAATTTACTACACCCCCCAAAAAAGAGAAGGAACGAAAGCCCCGGGAAAGTGCTCAGTGACTTCACAGAGACACCTGCTGCGGAGGCGTGCAGCGTCACCCACAGGGATCACGGTGGAGCTTCTGACCCAGAGGTGCCCATCTCACGCGGCCGCCCCACAGAGACAAGTCGCACTCACCGTCAGCGCTGCAAGCTGAGACCCCGATCATTGCCCCCGTTTTATGAGCTGTCTACAGAGCAGCCTCAGGACACTCCCTTCTAGGACTACCTGGCAGTGAAGACCGACCTGCCCGGTGCCTGCCCACCGCGGCCCCAGGAGCTCACACGCACCGAGCAAGGCCGGGCAGCTGTCCATCTGGTCGGTGTCCCACCATCAGTGCCTTTGGGGCTCAGCGTGTCTCTTGTAAAGGCGGCGAGGGGCACGGGACCCGGGAGAGAAGACTCTGCAGGCAAGTAGGCAGTTCAGCGAGGTTAACTGGGCCTCTACCAGGGCCCTGGGACATTGGTTTTGAGCCTCTCGCCCCCACATTGCATGTGTCTTTTCTGCCTGTGCTCTGGACACGGTCTGGTTTCGGTCTTTGGCAGAGCGGCACATGACAGGTGGGGAGTCATGCACAGACGTGGGCAGCAGTGTGCCCGTTCAGCTCTCTGAAGTCCCTGCGAGACACAGCCCTGCCCCGAGGTAGCCCATGTGCTTGGCTCTTGGTGACTGGAAGGCTTTGCAGTCCCTTTCGGAAGCAGGCTGGGGCCGTCCCTCTTGGCTCTGGAAGAGCGGAGCTGCGCCTTGGCTGCAGTGATGACCGGCATTGCTCTTGCCCTCCACCAGCGGGAAGGTCGGGGCCAGGGGTCCTGACATGCCAGTGACCAGCGACTGAGGGGCAGACAGCACAAGTGTTTGGTTCTTGTCGGGCTGCTTTAGTCTCCTAATTCTCAGTCCTCCGGGCAGTGGCACTCCGAGGGGAGCAGGCTCCAGAATGGCCTGGAGGGCTTGTTAACCCGTGGAGGGGCCGCCTCCCGAATTCTGGTGCAGTGGGTCCGGAGAAGGTGCGTTTCTAACACGTTCTGAGGGGATGATGGGAGCATGCGTTCAGAACTGTCACCCACAGTTTATCCCCTTAATTGCTTTTTTAAAGTATGTTATTTATTGATTTTAGAGAGATAGGAAGGGGGGCCATCAATGAGAGAGAAGCATAGATTGGTTGCCGCTCACATGCAGCCTGACCAGGGTCGAACCCGCCCCCTCGGGACGTGCCCTGAGCAGGGATTGGCCCTGCAGCCTCTGGCGTACAGGGCAGCGCTGCAGCCGGCCGAGCCGCCCGGCCAGGGCACTAGCACACATGCCCTCCCGGACACGGACCCCTCTGTTGCTGGAGGCGGGGTGACGTCTGTACGCTGCCGGGAGACCCTCTCTCTGCACAGCTGTGTCTTCCGGGCACGCAGCTGCGTTCAGCCTCTGAGATCTCAGGGCCCTCATCTGTGGGCCAGTTTCCTTCGTGAAGTCGGGGGAAATGGCTGTTGACGTAACACATGAGGTGCCATGTGGGCGAGGAGCTCAGTGTCAGAGGGAGAGGCTGAGCGCAGCAACCCGAGGTTGCCGTGGCTCTGTTCCCGGAACGCCACACGGAGACAGATGCCGCCAAGAAGGCAGAACATCTGGAAACTGTGGTAATGTGGCATGTCAGATGTAACTGAAAAATAAATGTTAAAAAATAAGTAAAGAAAAGAAAGCAGAACATCTGTTTCCATCTGGAAGAAGCCAGATTTTGAAGGCGCGACGTTAAAACTGATTTATGTAGCCATCAAGATAAAGCAGAGTGGAATGCAGCGAGCGCACTGGGCTTGGAGTGGTTCTGACTCCTGACCCGGGCTCTCACTGCGGAAGTGGGAAGAGGCAGACCACGGAGGCCCGAGCTAGGGCTGAGGTCCCCAGGGCCGGGAGCCTCCCTGAGGCAGGGTGGGGGCCAGCTCTGGGGCTCAGGTGTCCTCTTGTGGATGCAGAAGTGATGTGCTGGGGACGTTTGCACCAGCTCTGGTTGCATCTCCTCCGCTGTACTGAATGCTCACGTGTGCGTCAGGGAAGGCAGTGGGGACATGGCTTTCTGTTTCTGCATCCCCGGCTGTCACAGTGTGCTGGGGAGTCGGCCACGGTGGCCGATGGCCACAGGCAGAGCTTGACCCCGTTGCCTACCGCCCTCCACTCTGCGGGAGGGGCCAAGGCAGCCCTCAGAGGCAGGGCCAGAGCACAGGCGGCAGGTGTGACACCACATTCCAGTGGTGACAGCCTCAGGAATGTCTTTGCTGTGTCTCCCAAGTGCTGTCCCCAGAGACACGGGATGACGTTGAGGAGCTTCAGGAGTGTCCCTTCTAGCAGCAGCTGCCGCTGAATTTGGCTGTCCTGTGTGCTCCGCCCTTGGCACCCTCGGCTCTCCGACGCTGCCTGGCCAGCAGAGGGTCCCCTCACTCCCTCCCTGAGGCGCGTTCCATGGCAGCTGCTCGTCCATCTCCCCAGAGTGGCACTGGCTCAGCCTCCTACCCCTGGGAAGCGTCGTGGCCGCCCATTGCCTCTGAGCAAATCTGGCTCCTGCAGCCCAGCCCTCGAGCCTCTGGGGAGCTGGTTCCAACCGGCCTCCCCACACGTGTAACCTGTGACCGTTGTTCAAGCTCAGACCTGGGCGACCACCCTCCTGCTTTCCTGCCTGGTGAGTCCTGTCTCCAGTCTGCGTCCTGCTTGCCCACCAGGATTCTCTGTCAGCCCTCTGACTGCCAGCACCCCCCTCTTCTGAGAACCGCCCTCAGTGTTGGGGGGCACCGCCCCCTTTCACCTCCAGCCCCCAGTAACAGGGATGGGCACGCAGCCCAGGCCTGGCCAGTCAGAACAGCTGTCCCTGGGACACTGTGATTGGTGGGGGAAGGGGGTCATCTGGCGCCCACATGGCTGATGAGATTCCCCGCCAGGACTGTGGCTGCAGCTCCTGGGGAGCAGCCCTCTCCCCCAGTGCCTGGGGATCCTTACGGGCTGCGTGGGAGGGGCCTGAACAGAGACAGGCGGGGCCAGGAGCACGTGCTGGGACTGAGGTCCTGGCGGTGACGCAGGCCCCACGCTCAGCCCACCGCGGTCACTGTGGGCAGAGACCAGGGAGGGGTTTGTGGGCCCCGCCTGGCCCGTGCGCTCTCACACCTGGGTCTGGGCGGGGAGCAGCAGCTCTGACCCAGGGGGACAGGGGGCAGGTGAGGAGGAGAGAAGCAGTGAGCAAGGAGAGGAAATGGAGTCGCATCCACGTGAAGACGCGCAGGTGAGCGTCCTCAGCACCGTCATTTGTGGTCGCTGAACACTGGCAACGTACCAGTGTCCGACAGCAGGTGACCGGGTCGGCACAGTGCGTCCTGTCTGCACCGTGCGACACCGCTCAGCCACCAAAGGGCATGTCTCCTGCCTCCTTGGGTAGGAGCCTCTAAACTGTCCTCCCGAGTGCCAGGGGCGGGCCCAGGACCACACCAGGGAGGGCCGGGCCATGGAGACAGGAGGGGCCGCCTGGCTGCCCGGGGCCCAGTGGCTGAGGATCGGAGTGGAGATAAATCATAAATGGTCTCAGAAGATCTTACCAGAATGATGGAAATGCCCTCAAACTGATCTATGATGACAGTTACACAGTTTGTTAGACTTAATGAAGATAATTAAAATGTATCCTAGTAATGGTTGAATTAAAAACTATTCCACATATAAATCAACCATTAAAAAAACACAACAAAACCCCAATGTTTTGAAGTGAAGAGCTCCCCCTGTGCCTGAGGCGAGTCCTCAGAACCGGGAGGGGTTCCGAAGGGGGAGGAGGGCCTCGTGCAGGGGCAGAGACCCTCTGCTCCGCCCGCCTTGGGGCCAGGCCGGCAGCCGGGAGGGCCCTCCTGGAGAGGTGGCCTTCCTGGAGAGGTGGCCTTCCTGTGTCTGGTGTGAATTCAGGGCAAAATCCGGACTTTTGGGGGATACTTCATGGAAAAACAGTGAAATTCCTGCTTATGGAAGTTTCGTCACTGACCCCCCCTTTGGCCCAAATAGAAAGACTTCAGGGAGCTTCTCGGAAAGTAAATCGTCCGCATACAGAGGTCCGTCTATCCTCATCGCCACCGTCACCATCGCCATCATCGCCATCATCGCCACCGTCACCGCTTAGCTGTCATTACTACCCAACAAATACAATCCTCACGGAAAAATACATCTTTGCAGAGGTGATAGAAAAGGCTGGAAAATGGTGCGCGATTTCCTAAAGACGTCACCTGTGCTGTCAGCCACAGGCGCCCAGGGGCCCGCACAGGAGGCCGCAGTAAGTGGAAGGGCTTCCATGCTTAGGGTCTGTTTTGCTGTGATGAATTGAATTCCAAGCTCAAAGTTGTTCTGATTGGAAAATACACTTTTAGAAATTCAGATGCCGTGGCCTTTCCTTGTCAAAAGTGGCGACCTGTTGGGGTTGCCGCTCAGTGAGCGTTACCGTAAACAGCACGGGACGCGCAGGTTTTCTGGAGAAGGTGTTTTGTGAGTGCCAGCACGTGAGCGTGCCCTCTCCTTCCACGGGGACACAGGGTCTCCGTTCCCGTCGCAGGAGGTCTGTCTGGAACAGCATCCAGACCTGGGTGGGCACGCGGCCAGCTGCGCCCTGCCCGCCCCTGTGAGGACATGGGTGACTCACCGTGACGCTCCTGGCCACCAGTGCCGGTCAGCCAGGTTTGGCTCTTGAATGAACCCCATTTGCCAGCCTAACTCTGCACCCTGATGGGAATGTCACCGGAACGCTGCAGAGGACAGCGGGCTTTCTGTGACGCAGCAGCATAGGCACCGTCACCGCTGCAGTGGGGTGGCTGTCGGCACAGCCCGCCATGCCATTGCCGGGCTTACTGTCACCTGTGGCCTGACGGCCGCCCCCAGAGCACACTCCGTGCAGAGGAGGGTGAGGACGGGCACTCCCACGCAGCACCCACGTCAGCCACACCTGGCTGCACGTCGCCTGTGAGTGTGCGTTTTGTTCTCAGAAACTGGGACGCACTTATTTTTCTACCTAAAGACACGTCCTGTGTATTCTTCAGGATTGATGCCTATCGACTGACCCGTGGGGGACATGGGTGCCTCGCTGTGACACTCCCGGCCACCAGCCCTTCTCTTTTCAAGTGTCTGCATAATAACCAGCAGAGTAGTTTTACCATAATTCAGTCGACCAGAATTGATAATCCTTCCAGATGTTTTTGTCAGTGTGAATAATTCTGCACACATCTTGCGATACTGGGGTTTTATTTCTGTAGATAGATTCCCCAATGAGGTTTATGGGTCAGAGAATACGTGGATTTTTTATGACAGACACACCAGAGTAATTTTCAGAAAGTTGAACCAATTCATTTGTCTGAGGCAGTTTGTTAAATCGCTTATTTCCCATCAGCCTCCCCAGACCTGGACATTAGCCCATTTCTTGCTAACCTGATGGGGAAAATGTTATCTCT
>PVJI01013857.1:0-46263 GCA_004026765.1 Micronycteris hirsuta | reverse complement strand
CGCCAAAAAACTACTCGATCTAATAATTGAATTCTGCAAGACAGCAGGATATAAAGTCAATATCCAGAAATGAAAGGCATTTTTGTACACCAACAGTGAAACAGCAGAAACAGAAATCAGGGAAAAATCCCATTTGATATAGCAACAAAAAAAATAAAATACTTGGGAATAAACCCAACCAAGGAAGTAAAAGACCTTTACTCAGAAAACTACACAACACTGAAGAGAGAAATTATGGAAGACACAAACAAATGGAAACACATACCATGCTCATGGGTTGGAAGAATCAACAGCATCAAAATGTCCATACTCCCCAAAGCAATATATAGATTCAATGCAATCCCTATCAAAGTACCAATTTATATTTCATGGATATAGAACAAACACTTCAAAAATTTACATGGAACCATAAACGTCCCCGAATATCAGCTGCAATTTTGAGGAAGAAGAGCAAAGCAGGAGGGATCACAATTCCTGATATCAAACTATATTACAAGGCCACTGTAATCAAAACAGCTTGGTACTGGCATAAAAACAGACAGAGAGACCAATGGAACAGAATAGAGAGCCCAGAAATAAACCGGAGTCTCTACGGGCAATTAATCTTCGACGAAGGGGGCAGAAGCATAAAATGGAATAAAAATAGCCTTTTCAACAAATGGTGTTGGGAAATCTGGATGGCTACATGCAAAAAAATGAAACTAGACCACCAGCTTAAACCATACACAAAAATAAATTCAAGGTGGATAAAAGACTTAAATGTAAGTCATGACACCATAAAAGTTCTAGAGGAAAACATCGGTAGGAAAATCTCAGACATTCCACGCAGCAACATCTTCAATGATATGTCCCCTAGAGCTAGGGACATAAAGGAAAGAATAAACAAATGGGACCTTATCAAAATAAAGAGCTTCTGTGGGGCTAAAGAAAATAGTATTAAAATAAAAAGATAACCAACCGTATGGGAAAACATATTTGCCAATGATACCTCAGACAAGGGTCTGATCTCCAAAATATATAAAGAACTCATATGACTCCATTCCAGGAAGACAAAAAACCCAATTAAAAAATGGGCAAAAGACATGAACAGACACTTTTCAAAAAAAGACATACAGAGGGCACAAAATCATATGAAAAGATGCACAACATCATTAGCCATCAGAGATATGCAAATTAAAACCACAATGAGATATCACCTCACACCAGTCAGAATGGCCATCATCAACAAAGCAACAGATAACTGTTGGAGGAGATGTGGAGAAAAGCGAACCCTACTGCACTGTTGGTGGGAATGCAGACTGGTACAGCCACTGTGGAAAACAGTATGGAACTTCCTCAGAAAAATGAAAATGGAACTGCCTTTTGACCCAGCAATTCCACTACTGAGATTATATCCTAAGAATCCTGAAAAACCAATTCAAAAGAACCTTTGAACTCCTATGTTCATAGCAGCACAATTCACAATAGCTAAGTGCTGGAAAGAACCTAAGTGCCCATCTACAAATGAATGGATCAAGAAATTATGGTACATTTACACAATGGAATTCTACGCTGCTGAAAGGAAGAAGGAGCTTATATCCTTTGCAACAGCATGGATGGAACTGAGAGCATTATGCTAAGTGAAATAAGCCAGGCGGTGAGGGACAAATAACATATGATCTCACCTCTAACCGATCATAACCAACAAAAGTAGAAAGCAAGCAAACATAACCAGAGACATTGAAATTAAGAACAGTCTAACAATAGACAGGGTAGAGAGGGGAGGGGACAATGGGGAGAAGGGTTTACAGGAATCACTGTAGAGGACACATGGACAGGACTAAGGGGGAGGAAGGAGGCTGGGGGTGGAGGTGGGGCTGGAGGGGAAGGGAGGAGGGGAGGGGAGAGGATGCAAATAACTGTAATTGAACAAAAAATAAAATAAAAAAAATAATCACCTTAAATGTAAATGGCTTCAATGCTCCTACCAAAAGACAGAGGGTAGCTAAATGGGTAAGGAAATAAGACCCACGTATATGCTGTCTGTCAGAGATCCATTTCTGATCAAAAGGTACACGCAGACTAAAAGTAAAGGGTTGGAAAAAGTTATATCATGCAAATGGAAAAGAAAAATAAAGCTTGGGTAGCAGTACTTATACCTGACAAAATAGACTGTAAAACCAAGGCTATAGTAAGAGACAAAGAAGGACATTACATAATGATACAGGGAAATATCCAACAATAGAATATAACCCTAGTAAACATTTAGACACCCAAAATATGGGCACCTAAATATGTAAGGCAAATCTTGATGTACATAAAAAGGGAGATCGACAGAAACACAGTCATAGTTCTTTATACCCCATTGACTTCAATGAATAGATCTTCCAGGCAGAAAATCAACAAGGAGACAATAGCCTTAAATGACACACTAGATCAAATGAATTTAATTTATATCTTCAGAGTATTCCACCCCAAAGCAACAGAATGTACATACTTTTTAGGAGCACATGGAATGCTTTTTAGGATAGATCACATGTTAGGATACAAAATAAGTGTCAATAAATTTAAGAAGATGGAAATAATATCAACAGTCTTCTCTGACCACTATGCTATGAAAATAGAATCAATAAAAAAAGAACATTGAAAAACACAAAAGTATGGAAGCTAAATAACATGTTATTAAACAATAAATGGGTTGACAATGACATCAAGGAAGAAGTCAAAAGATACTTTGAAACAGATGAAAATGAGGACACAATCCAAAATCTGTGACACACAAGGAAAGCAATGCTAAGAGGGAAATTTATAGCATTACAGACCTATCTCAAAAAACAAGAAAAAACTCAAATTATAGAGAACCATCCGCACATCGTGGGAATTGTATTTCACTTTAAAACGTCAGTGGGACGCGAGTTGGCAAGCAGGCCCCACATGAGTGGACAGGTTTTCCCCATGGGTAAATCAGACCTACACTTTTCCTAGAGCTAAGGCTTGCTCTTGCTAAAAAAACTCTCTTACCCTGGATTAAAGCAACAAATGTTTATTGCATATCTTCAAAGTAGCTTCCTGAAAATCTGTGCTAAACCTGTCAAGTATGGAGTGTATGTAACCAGTCCAACCACTTTTCCCTTGGATCTGTAACATCCTTCTCTTTGAAGTAATTAGCAACATGCTTACCTTTGTTATCTGTAAAAGGTGATCATCTACAGTGATCCTGTGCATAGTCAGTGAGGACCTGTGCGTAGTAAATGAAAACCACCCTCAATATAATGTTTCCAGAAAAACAATAAAAGCCTGTCCATGCAGGGCCCGCTCTCTCTGGCCTGCTCCTGGGTCCTTGCTCTCTGGCCCTCTTTCTCACTTAGAGAGAGGCCATGCTGGCCCTTTTTCTCCACAGGACTTCTGTAGTCCGTGTGCATTTGTTTACAAATTGGCACAGCATATGGATTCTGCGAGACAGGGTCCGCAACAATAAATGATCTTACTTCACACTTAAAGAAACTTGTAAAAGAAAAACAAATAAAGCCTAAAGTGAGTAGAAGGAAGGAAGTAATATGAGAGCAGAAATAAATGAAATTGAGTCTTTAAAAATGATACAAAATATCAATGAATCCAAGAGTTTGTTCTTTGAAATGATAAACAAGATCAACAAACCTTTAACCATACTCATCAAGAAAAAAAGAGAAAGAACCCAATAAGTAAAATCGGAAATTAAAGAGCAGAAATAACAATTGACACTAAAGAAATACAAAGAATTTTAAGAAAATATTATGAACAATTATATGCCAACAAACTGGACAATGTAGACAAAAGTGGATAAATTCTTAGAAACATTCAATCTTCCAAAATAAATCAGAAAGAATCAGAGAATCTGAATAGACAGATTATACTTAATGAAATTGAAACAATAATTAAAAAAGAAACAACTCAACAAACAAAAACCATTGACCAGATGGTTTCACAGGTGAATTTTACCAAACATTCTGAGGAGAACTAAAATCTCTACTTCTCAAACTATTTCATAAAATTCAATGTGGTAAGGTTCCCAAACTCATTTTATGAGGCTAACATTATCCTAATGACAAAACCAAAAAAAGAGACTACAAAGGAAGAAAATTATAGGCCAATATGAACATAGATGCTAAAATCCTCAACAAAATATTAACAAACTGAATACAGAAATGTATCATAAAGATTATGCACCATGATCAAGTGGGATTTATTCCAGGGATTCAAGTTTGGTAAAACATTCACAAATCAGTAAATGTGAATCACCACAGAAACAAAATGAAGGATAAAAACCCATGATCATATCAGTAGATGCATAAAAAGCTTTTGATAAAATCAAAACCCACAGCAAAGTGGGAATAAAGGGAACATACTTAAACATAATAAAGGCAATATGACAAACCCACTGCCAGCATCATACTCAATGGGCAAAAACTGCAAGCATTCCCCTTAAGTTAGGAACAAGATAGGGATGTTTGCTTATACCTCTCTTATTCAACATAGTACTGGAAGTCTAAGTCATAGCAATCAGACAAGAAGAAGAAATAAAAGGTATGCAAATTGGAAAGGAAGAAGTAAAACTGTCTTTATCTGCAGATGATATGATACTGTACATACGGAACCCCCAAAATTCCACCAAGAAACCACTAGAACTGATAAATAAATTCAGCAATGTAACAGGATACAAAATTAATATCCAGATATCAGTTGCATTTTAATATGCCAATAGTGAACTAACAGAAAAAGGAAATTAAGAAAACAGCCTCATTCACAATTACTTCAAAAAGAATAAAATGCCTAGGAATAAACCTAACCAAGGATGTAAAAGACCTGTCCTCAGAAAATTGTAAGACACTAATGGAAGAAATTTAAGAAGGTACAAATAAGTGGAAACACATACTGTGTTCATGGATAGGAAGAATTAGCATCATTAAAATGTCCATACCACCCAAAGCAATCTGTAGATTCAACACAATTCCTGTCAAGATTCCAATGATGTATTTCAGAGTACTAGTACAAATATTTCAAAAATTTATATGGAACCTGAAAGGCCCCACATATCAACAGTGATCCTGAGAAAGAAGAACAATGTTGGAGGAATCATGCTACCTAACATCAAACCATACTACCAGGCCATAGTAATCAACAGATTGGTACTGGCATAAAAACCAACACATAGATCAATGGAACAGAACAGAGAGCCCAGAAACAAACCCACACCTTTATAGTCAATTAATATTTGACAGAGGAAACAAGCACATACAATGGACTAAAGATTATTCAATAAATGGTGTTGGGAAAATTGGACAGACACATACAGAAAAATGAAAGTAGACCACCTTCTTACACCACTCACAAGAATAAATTCAAAATGGAATATTACTTGGCCATAAAAAGAATGAAATCTTACCGTTTGTGACCATATAGATGGACTTAGAGTGTATTATGCTAAATGAAATAAGTCAGACAGAGAAAGACAAATACCGCATGATTTCCTCTATATATGCAATCTAAAGAGCAAAATAAACAAACAAAAAAAATAGAAACAGACACATAGATATAGAGATCAGACTGATGTATGCCAGAGAGGAGAGTTGGGGGCTGGGTGAAGAAAGGTGAAGGGATTAAGATGTACAAATTGGTAGAGTCACAAGGATGTAAAATACAGCATAACGGATATAGTCAATAATATTGTAATAAGTACGTATGGTGCCAGGTAGGTACTGGAAATATCGGGGAGCACTTTGTGAAGTATATGATTGTCTAACCACTATGCTGTACATGCAAAACTAATACAAAATAATATTGAGGCCTGGCTTGGTAGCTTAGTTGGTTAATGCATCGTCCTGATATGCCAAGGTTGCATGTTTGATCTCCATTCAGGGCATATACAAAAAGCAGCTAATAAATGCATAAATGAGTGCAACAATAAACCAAAGTTTCTCTTTCTCTCCCTTCTCTCTCTCTAAAAAATCAATAAATTAAAAAATACTAAAAGTACTATAATTGAAAAGTAAAATAAAATTAACAAAACGTAAATGTGAATAGGTAGTGTGTCATAGTCATCAGCAAATACTGCTTTTCTGCAATAGCAACCACTAGTTATTTAACTTTTCTAAGCCTCAGTTTCTACATCTGTACATTGGGGTTAATGATACGTGCTTACAGGGTATCTTAACTATTAAATGAGGTTATGTGTGCAAAAGATTTACCTAGGACCTGACATACAGTGAATATTCAATTAATGTTGGGTGTTAACATTTTGATGATGCTGATATAAGTAAAAGCACTGGGTGTAATATGCAAAGCTTAAAAGGATGCTCAATATGGAGAGGATGGCATGAGCATTCCCAAGTTAAGAACAGCTGGGTCAAGATGTATTTAAAAGCATGGGGAACCTTCAAAGGCTGCCACTTATTCTATGCAGCAAGGAGCTTAAAATATTTCCAAAAATCTTTAAAATAAACAGATATTTTAAGGAACAAAATTGTTATGAGTTTTAGACACAAGAAGAGATCGTGCTTTTAGGATAGTGCATATAAGTTGTATGCCAAGGCCTTGGGTGCCTATTTTCATCTGTGGGTGGGTTGGACAATTTGAAGTTCATGGCTTTCCAGACTCTTGTTTTTCAGATGTGGAGTCCCAATAGGAAATAATCTAACAACTGTTTTCTTCAGTTGAATTGCTGGGCAGCAGAGACTCCTTCTGATGTAGGTTCTTGGTAGCCCTCAGTACACCATCAGTATTTAAATAGTATTTTTGTGCCAATTCAGGGGAAGAGCAGTAGGGAAAAAAAATCAACATTGAAGAAGGAAATAAAAATATGTCTACCCAGAGAGTAACTCAAGTACTTTTTAAAGTGTATTATTGGGTATGGGATCTTAGTCAGAGAGACATTCTTGACAGAATCAAGAGTAACCTCAGTGAATGAAAGAAAAGGTGAAATTATGAGAAGGCAGTCTTTCCCTTGACTAATTCACTTTGCTTTTCCATTATTAAAGAAACAAGTCATCAATTTTATACTTTGTTAAATCAAAAGGGACATAAAATGGCAATTATTTTTCACTATTAGCCTACTTACCTTTGTTTGTGGATGCACTGTGGCAGAATAATTATCTGTGCTCAAAAATAATGAGCAGGGAAAAGTTGTAGGTGTACTGTATATATCAGCACTTTCCTAGTGAGTACACAGAACCATTTCATTTGGGAATTGACTATTCAAGGTCTGGGGAGCCTTCCCCATGCAAGTGCAAAGGCCCTGGAGCAGGCCTGCTGCCTCCCGTTTCAGTGCTGAGTGGCATATTGAGATCCTTCCTGCATCTTCCTTCCTGTAGATCCTTCCTAACTACAATGTATTGTGCAGCTGACTCCCATGTGGGGAGAGTACAACTTCTCTATGCATGAGGCTTTTTTTTTTTTTAGCAAATTGGACACCATTTCAATCTTGATGAAACTGACATTTCCAACTTGCAAGTGCACAAAATGAAAAAGCAAATTTCTAGCTATCTATGTGTCAGAACATGAAAAGCTCAAAAGCCATAATTAAGGGTGTCAGCATGGCAGGGAGACCCTAATACTCATCTCAGGGGTCTTCTGGGTCTCTCCTCAAAGGTTAGACAGAAGCTCCTGTTCCCCTTGAAGACTTGAATCAAACAATTTTGATTTCATGAGCCCACTTGGGAAACCACCTCTTATCCTCGAACCATGTCATGTTGATAGTGCTTTTCACTCCTTTCATGAGAAGAGAAATATCTATATAGTTGATGCTCCACATTTAACCTTTTCCCTCTGCTGTGTTTTGGTAGTCTGCAGGCAAAATATAAGAAGCATTGATCTGATATCGTAATTTAATTTATTTTTATTTTGTCTTTATACTATATGCAATTAACTTCCTGACTTTAACTTTTACTAAATATACTGAACAAGTTTTTATGATATGCCTGTATGTCCAAATAAATGGAAATTAAGTGGACAATAAAAATTTAATAAATGTCCATTTAAACAGTAAGCCAGTGCTTTTACACTTCTATTCTGTACATTTGTTAAAATAAAGATCTGGCCCTTGAGGAGTAGCTCAGTTGTTCACAGCCATCATCCTGATAAGCCAAGTTTGCAGGTTCAATTCCCGGTCAGGGCATATATAAGAATCAACCAACGAATGCATAAATAAGAGGAACAACAAGTTGATGTCTCTCTCTCTCTCTCTTCCTGTCTCTCTCTCTTCCTTTCTCTCTCTAAAATTAATAAATAAAAAATAATGCAGATCTGATTCATAGGTCTGAAGGGCACTCTGAGATTCTGCTTTTCTAACCAACTCCCAGGTTGAACCATGCAGATGATTTTTGGATTACACTGAAGAAAGCTTTACATATCTTTCCAACTAAGGGAGGAGTCTTAAAATTCAGCTGTGGTTATTGTGATTATCAACAGGTGCACTTGTGTGGGATATACATACTTTGGTTGAAATAGCCTTTGAATTTTATAATAGAAATATTAAAAGTAATCATTAATACTATTGCTGCCTGTTAACAACTCACAAAAATTCTTGGCTAATAAGAGCTATCTACAAAGGGCTCACACTGAATTGCAAATATTACTTCTAATTTGAGTGACATCTGCAATTCACTTACATAACCTGAGTGGTAACGGAGGAGGTTCTGAAAATGTTGGCCACCTGTTATGTACAATTTGTTCTCTTGAGGGCTATGTGCAAGTATTATGTTGAATAAAGCACATATCTGCCACTAAGAAACTTAAACTCATTTGTAGGTGGGATGGTTGGGGGAGACACACAGCATATACACATGTAAACTGGTATAAAATGGAAACTATTTAAAGTGATATAAGAAAGACCCAAATTAAATGTTAATTGGATTCAAAGGAAAGAGAAAGAGTGAGCTCATCTGATCACAGAGCCCTGGAACATCTTATGGAGAAGGTAGCAGTTGAACTAGGCCTTGAGCTATTAGTATTGCTCAAGTATTAGTATTGTGTGGGATGTGGTCTGAGGTGAGTGTGTTGACAGCAAACAGTGCCAGTTGTTAGACTGGTGGAGTCAGACTAGACTTCTAAAATGCAGATTTCATGAAGGGTTGTGGTTGACAATAACTCTGGAAAGGAATTGGGGTTGCAGTTGTAATGATCTCCAGTGCCAGTGGATGAGATTTGAGTTTAATCTATCCATCAGTGGGGAGCTGTTCCTTACCCAACCAATTTGTTCTCAGTTCTACTTTCAGAATTACTTTAGTCTTTTTCAGTTGAATTATTTCTGTGTGCAAATTAACATTTTAATTCTTCTCCAATTTCTTTTGATAGTCTATAAAAGATAAAAAGAACATAGATTTGTCCTAGGAATTGACAGGATATGGAGGGTGGGGAGAAGGAGGAGTCTATGTACTGCTCTGTGAGAGATGACTGTGCCTCATAAATTACAATGAAGAAATAATTCAGAGATGTGGAGACTTGAAGCCAGAAAATATTTTAATTTATACCTCTTAAACTGAACACATTCTGCAGTGTGTTGGGTGAAATGGGAAGAAAGAATCTGGTGCATCTCCCTGGATCATCAGTTTCATTCTATCATACTTTACTCCACATTATATAATTTAAAGCCTTTAAAATATATTAGAAACAAGTATATTTATTCTTACATTTAATTCATCTAGTAATTAACACTAGGCAAAAATCAGTCACAGGTACCATTTTAGATTTAAATGTGTTCTTATTGTTCTTTACCAACACTGGTTGTGTTAGACTGCTTTAATTAAGAACATGTCCTCATTTTAAAAAATAAGTATAGATATGCATTAAGAATCTTTATAAAGTATGCTAGTTCCTCATTCTGTTGATCAGAAAAATGGGATGCCTGTCTGCTCAAATTATGAGCTTTAACAGGAACCAGGCACTCTGGTGGTGGCCTGCTAGAATTGCAGTTAAGGGAACAAGGGGGAAGGAACCTTTTGAGTGACTGAAAAATCAGTGCTCTTGTGTGTATTATACTATCTCGAGAGAGGACTTCCAATGCCATTCCAAAAGAGAAGTAATAACTTATTTCTTTCTCTGGCTCATTTCTGCACAGGTACCTATATTTATTTGTTCATGTAGTCATTCATTCAGCAAATATTTATTTATTTTTCCCCACTTACATTTGCATTTTATTTTATATATATTTTTTGGTCCAGCTTCTTCTTTTTTTGTTTTTTTAATTTTTAAAGTATTGTTCAAATACGATTGTCTCCATTTTCACCACCACGAACCCCACCCACCCATCCTCACCTCCCACCCTTGAACCTACCCACTTTGGTTTTGTCCACGTGTCCTTCATACATATTCCTTGATGGACTTTCCCCTATTTCCCCCCATTAACCCTCTCCCATCTTTTTACTGTCAGTTTGTTCTTTATTTCAATGTCTGTGATTATATTTTGTTTGCTTGTTTGTTTTGTTGATTAGGATCCACTCATAAGTGAGATTATACAGTGTTTGTCTTTCACTACCTGGCTTATTTCATTTAGCATAATGCTCTCTAGTTCCATCCATGCTGTCACAAAGAGTAGGAGTTCTTTCTTTCTGCTGTGTAGTATTCCATCATGTAAATGAACCATAGTTTTTTGATTCATTCATTTATTAATGGGCACTTAGGTTGCTTCCAGCACTTGCCTATTGTGAATTGTACTGCTATGAACATTGGGGTGCATAGGTTGTTTTAATTGGTGTTTCAGGAATCTTAGGGTATGGTCCCAGCAATAGAATTGATGGGTCAAAAGGCAGTTTCATTTTTAGTTTTCTGAGAAATTCCATACTGTTTTCCACAGTGGCTGCATCACTCTGCATTCCCACCGAGACTGCAATAGGGTTTCCTTATCTCGACCATCTCATTAGCACTTGTTTGTTGATTTGTTTATGATGGCCATTCTGACTGGTGTGAAGTGCTGTCTCACTGTGGTTATAATTTGCATCTCTCTGATGGCTAGTGATGCTGAGCACCTTTCCACATGTCTCTGGGCCTTCTGTATGTCCTCCTTGGAGAAGTGTCCGTTCAAGTCCTTTGCCCATTTTTTAATCGGATTGTTTGTCTTCCTAGAGTGAAGGTCTGTGAGTTCTTTTTTTTATTTTTTAAGTATTTTAAAATTTATTTTTAGAGAGGTGGGAAGGTGGGGAGAAAGAGAAGCAGAGAAACATCAATGTGTGGTTGCCTTTCACGTGCCCCCACTGGGGACCTGGCCTGCAACCCAGGTATGTGCCCTGACTGGGAATCGAACCAATGACCCTTTGGTTCCCAGCCTGTGTTCAATCCACTGAGCTACAGCAGCCAGGCAGAGTTCTTTATATATTTTGGAGATCAAACCCTTGTCTGAGGTATCATTGGCAAATATATTTTCCCATACAGTTAATTCCCCTTTCATTTTAATGCTATTTTCTTTAGCTGTGCAGAAGCTCTTTACTTTGATGAGGTCCCCTGTGTTTATTCTTTCCTTTATGTCCCTTGCTCTGGGGGACATACATATTGGTGAACATATTGCTGCATGGAATATCACAGATTTTCCTACCTGTTTTCCTCTAGGACTTTTGTGGTATCACAACTTATACTTATGCCTTTTATCCACCTTGAATTTATTTTCGTGTGTGGTGTGAGTTGGTGATGAAGTTTCATTTTTTTTTTTTGCATGTAGGTGTCCAGATCTCCCAACACCATTTGTTGAAGAGGTTATTTTTACTCCACTTTATGTTTCTGCCCCTTTGTCAAATATTAATTGGCCATACAGACTTGGGTTTATTTCTGGGCTCTCTAATCTGTTCCATTGGTCTATGTGTCTGTCCTTATGACAGTACAAAGCTGTTTTGATTACAGTGGCCTTGTAATGTATTTTGATGTCAGGTATTGTGATCCCTCCTACTTTGTTCCACTTTTTCACAATTGCTGAGGTTATTTGGGGTCATTTATGGTTCCATATACATTTTTTAAATGTTTGTTCTATATCTGCGAAATACATCCTTGGTATTTTAATAGGGATTGTGTTGAATCTATAAATTGCTTTGGGTAGTATGGACATTTTGATGATGTTAATTCTTCCAACTCTTGAACATGGTACATCCTTCCATTTGTTTGTGTCTTCCTTAATTTCTTTCTTCAGTGTTGTGTAGTTTTCTGTGTACAGTTCTTTTATATCCTTGGTTAGGTTTATTCCCAGGTGCTTTATTTTTCTTGTTGCTATATCAAATGGGTTTTTTTTCCTGATATTTCATTGTTGGTGTACAAAAATACCTTTGCTTGCTGAATATTGACTTTGTATCCCGCTGGTTTGCCAAATTCACTTATTAGGTCAAGAAGTTTTTTGGTGGAGTCTATAGGATTTTCTATGTACACTATCCTGTCATTTGCAAACAATGACAGTTTTGCTTCCTCCTTTCCAATTTGGATGCCTTTTGTTTCTTTTACTTGTCTGGTTGCTGTGGCATGACTTTTAATACTATGTTGACTAGAAATGGTAAAAGTGGATATCCTGTGTTGTTCCTGATCTTAGTGGGAAAGCTTTATGTTTTTGCCCTTTGAGTATGATGTTGGCTGTAGATTTCTCATATATGGGCTGTATTATGTTGAGGTATGCTCTCTCTATTCCCACTTTGCTGAGTGTTTTTTTTTAATCATAAATCAGTGCTGTACCTCATCAAATACTTTTTCTGCATCTATTGATTTTATCATGGGATTTTTGTCTTTTCTTTTGTTCATGTGATGTATTATGTTTATTGATTTGTGAATATTATACCATCCTTGCATCCCTGGGATGAATCTCACTTCATCATGGTGTATGATCTTTTTAATGTATTGCTGGATCCAGATTGCCAATATTTTATTGAGGATTGTAGTGCCTTTAAGCACTCTCATGAAGAAATAGAGAGGACCCAAATAAATAAAATCAGAAATGAAAGAGAAGAGATTAGAAGTGATACCACAGAAATTCAAATGATTGTAAGAAATTACTATGAACAACTCTATGCTAAGAAATTTGAAAACCTGAGTGAAATGGAAAAATTTCTAGAAAAATATAATCCCTCCAAACTGAATGAAGAAAAAGCAGAAAGCCTGAACATACCTATAACAGGTAGTAAATCAAAGCAGTAATCAAAATCTCCCAGCACACAAAAGCCCTGGACCAAATGATTTCACAGGAGAATTTACAATACATTTAAGAAACAGTTTATCCCTATCCTCAGACTATTCAAAAATATCCAAGAAGAGGGATAACTCCCAAACTCTTGTTACAGGGCCAGCATCACCCTAATTCCAAAACCAGATAAAAACACAAGAAAGAAAGAAAACTAGAGGCCAATATTGCTGATGAATATAGAAGCAAATATTTATTGAACAACTGTTATCTGTTAGGAACTTTACAAGTTGTTAGGAAAATTATGATGAGAAAAATATTTTATGTTTTGAAGGAGCTCACGTTTTATGGAGATGGACCAGTGAGTAGATTACCATAACACTTTGTCTGATACAGGAGTGACGTTGATAGCCACAGGGTGACTTTGGAGAACTGCCCAACCCAGTCTGGCTGTCAGTGTGGAAGTGGTCAAACACCTGGAACATTGTGAGGTGGATAATTGCCCTACACTGATGTTATAGTTCATGTGCCTTTGTCTCTACTGATATACTCTATGAGGTACTTAAGGACTGGAACTCTTTCTCCCGCATTTGATTTTCCAGCATCAGCTACTCTTCAGCATATTGATGACACATGATCTAGACGTTTCCAGTGCTGGACAAATGTTTCTTGTCCTAGAGCTTTGAGTGTTTCCTCTTGTACCTGCCATAGGCTGTAGCTGGGTCCCAGGACTAACGTCTTAGGATTCTTCTAGTCTCAAGACACAGCAGTAAATTTAATATAACAAGTGATGGGGGTTATTTTTTATAAGGGAATATCATAAGAATTAGGTGTAAAATGTAGCTGGTCCCCAGGGGAAAACTAGAATTCCAATCCATAAAAATATCAGAATTCTCTGTTTTTCATTCCCATTTCTCTTGCAGAATTGCTATATCCTTATCTTTCTCTATGGTATGAAGTAGGACCACCTTACACCTTCCAGATTAGGTATTGTAGATTCAGCTACATGAAAAGACTAACTCAGCTTTTCTCAGTCTAGGTTCTAAAGTCCCTTTGGAGAGTACTTGATTGGCCCATTTTGGGTCAATAAATATACAATTGTTGAGGATCCACTCTTGTTGAATGGGAGAGTGATGAAAAGCAGTTCTCAGAGAGATGGGGAATTACTGGGAACTGGTCAGGCACCAGAAGAGATATCATCTATTTGGACAATTGAGAGAAAAACCTGTCCTAGAACATAAGAAATTAGTAACCAGGAAGAAGCCTTTCTCTGATTAAACTTAAGACCTTTCTGAAATCATTTGTTCACAATGTTTCTGGCTTTCTTGGGAGCCTCTGCTCCTCATTTCATCAAAGACATGTCCCTTGGTTTAACCCCATTGATAAATGATACATTTCACCAAGCGCAGTGTGCTATACTGATATTATATGTTTATATAATGATATGTTAGGGGGGCTTCTAGAACTTGTGATATGATGAACAGTTTTAATGAAAGTGGTTTTCTTTTGATTTTTCATGAGAATGCAAAAATACACTAGATAAAATTTAGACAAACAAATTTATAAACAATTGATAGCTGAGTTAAAAAGCAAGAGAAATACCCAGGTGCTGGGGATTCATAAACCGAGGTCATCAGGCAGAGTGGTTATCAGGATAGCAGATCCATGTATCATCTTTAAAGACAAGAGACTGAATTCTTAATACTGATGTAGGAACTTAAGACATAGCTTAGACCACTTTTCAGGTAAAATAAAAACTGTACCACAGAGTTGTTTCCATAACTGATAAGGCATAGAACTCTCATAGAAAAACAATCACAGCTTAAAAGTGTCCACAATAAAAAATTATAATTCACACAAGGAAGATCCATTATTAGGGAGAATCAGCTGATTCCACAAAAGGAAGGTCAAAACTAAAATGAACTTGAAGTTATAAAAAGGTATTTGGTAGGATTAAAGGGATTAAAGACTTTATGAATGAGGAGGGGCAGTCTGAATAAAAAAGAACAGTCCCTTTTTTTAATTTTTTAAATTTTTATTTATTTTTAGAGAGAGGGGAAGGGAGGGAGACAGAGAGGGACAGAAACAACAATGTATGGTTGCCTCTCACATGGCCCTCACAGGGACCTGGCCCGCAACCCAGGCATGTGCCCTGACTGGGAATTGATCTGGTACTGCTTGGTTCCCAGCCTGTGCTCAATCCACTGAGCTACACCAGTCAGGGCAAAGAACAGTCACTTTTGATTATAAGATCAGAAATTCCAGAAATGAAAGATATGGTCATAAAGTTAAACTTCAGTGCTTAAATCAAATAACAGATAAGATAAATGGGTGGCAGTGTTGGGAGGTGTGTGTGTGTGTGTGTGTGTGTGTGAGAGAGAGAGAGAGAGAGAGAGAGAGAGCGAGAGAGAGAGAGAGAGAGAGAGAGAGAGAGATCACTATTGTCCTGAAGGATAAAGAATTGAAAAATAAAGAAGAGACATTAAAATACATAGAGATAAAATGACAAGGTCCCCAAAACTTATTAGATTTTTTTAAAAGAAAAGAATATAGTAAGTGTGAGAAAACTATATTATGATTGATAATTTTAAAAATTAGTTAAAGCATGGATCTTTAGATTGAACAGTTACATTGAATTCTAAGCAAGGTAAATAAAATAAACTGACACCTAAAAACAGCATAAATAAAGTGGATAAGACCAAAGATAATGTGAAAACCTTAAAAATAAGTAGAGAGAAAAAGTAGTTTACTTTCAAAGAAGCAGTAGTTCCACTAGGAGTGGTAACAGATGTCAGAAGACAAATATCTGCAAAGAACTAAGGGAAATAACTACACAGTGACAATTATGTACCTAACTAATCTACTTTTTAGGAGCAAAGGTGAAGACATAGAACATTTTCCTCATAGGAGTTTGCTAAAATAATCACTAAAGGGTAGGCTTTAGAAGAAGGGAAGTTGAAACCGAGGAAGGAAAGAGTGAGAAAGAAGAAGAAATGGTGTGCTCAGATGTTAGAAATTTATGAGAGTGAATGTGAAAGAATATTGATATGAGAAAAAAGACCACTAAAATAGCAGGAGGGTAGAAAACAGAGTGAGGCTGCAATACTCTACCACAGTAGCATGAATGAGCTGAGTTCAGTGTTCTTAGGTACATCTAAAATTGTTCTATACTTTATTAAGAAAATATGGTAAAAATTTGGTTTTTAAATATTTTTCTATGGAAGGGGCATGGGAAAGGCAAAGGAATTAGTTTTCAATCTAGATAGTAATATGGTAGAAATGCTGTATTTTCTTGTATATGATGCACACTTTTTTCCCCAAATTTTTGACAGAAAAATAAGGATGCACATTATTACATGGGTAGTACTAATTTCATATCTCTATAAATGTTTTTAATTCTTCTACTAATGCTTATGTGTTAAAAAGTGTAACTCTACATGTAGCCGTCCAGATTTCCCAACACCATTTGTTGAAGAGGCTATTTTTATTCCATTTCATGCTTCTGCCCCCTTTGTCGAAGTTTAATTGCCCGTAGAGACTTGGGTTTATTTCTGGGCTCTCTATTCTGTTCCATTGGTCTCTCTGTCTGTTTTTATGCCAGTACCAAGCTGTTTTGATTACAGTGGCCTTGTAATACAGTTTGATATCAGGAATTGTGATCCCTCCTGCTTTGCTCTTCTTTCTCAAAATTGCAGCTGATATTCGGGGTCGTTTATGGTTCCATGTAAATTTTTGAAGTGTTTGTTCTATATCTGTGAAATATGCCATTGGTACTTTGATAAGGATTGCATTGAATCTATAAATTGCTTTGGGTAGTATGGACATTTTGATGATGCTGATTCTTCCGATCTATGAGCATGGTATATGTTTCCATTTGTTTGTGTCTTCCATGATTTCTTTCTTCAGTGTTGTGCAGTTTTCTGAGTACAGGTCTTTTACCTCCTTGGTGAGGTTTATTCCCAGGTATTTTATTTTTTTTGTTGCTATATCAAATGGGATTTTTCCCCTGATTTCTGTTTCTGCTGCTTCACTGTTGGTATACAAAAATGCCTTTGATTTCTGGATATTGACTTTATATCCTGCTGTCTTGCCGAAATCAATTATTAGATCGAGTAGTTTTTTGGCGGAGTCTATAGGATTTTCTAAGTATACTATCATGTCATCTGCAAACAGCAACAGTTTTGATTCTTCCTTTCCAATTTGGATGCATGCCTTTTATTTCCTTTTCTTGTCTGATTGCTGTAACTAAAACTTCCAGTACTATGTTGAATAGAAGTGGTGATAGTGGACAACCTTGTCTTGTTCCTGATCTTAGTGGAAAAGATTTTAGTTTTTGTCCATTGAGTATAATATTGGCTGTAGGTTTCTCATACATGGCCTTTATTATGTTGAGGAATGCTCCCTCTATTCCCACTTTGCTAAGTGTTTTTTTTTTATCATAAATGGATGCTGTACCTTGTCGAATGCTTTTTCTGCATCTATTGATACGATCATGTGATTTTTGTCTTTGCTTTTGTTTATGTGATGTATTACGTTTATTGTTTTGCAAATGTTGTACCATCCTTGCATCCTTGGGATGAATCCCACTTGGTCGTAGTGTATGATCTTTTTAATGTATTGCTGGAAGCGGTTTGCTAATATTTTGTTGAGGATTTTAGCATCAATGTTCATCAGTGATATTTGCCTGAAGTTTTCTTTCTTTGTTATGTCTTTTTCTGGTTTTGGGATTAGGATGATGCTGGCTTCATAAAAAGAGTTTGGGAGTCTTCCATCATTTTGGATTTTTTGGAATAGTCTGTGAAGGATAGGGGTTAGCTCTTCATTAAATGCTTTGTAGAATTCTCCTGTGAAACCATCTGGTCCAGGGCTTTTGTGTGTCAGGAGTTTTTTGATTACTGCTTCAATTTCACCTTCTGTTATTGGTTGGTTCAGGCTTTCTGCTTCTTCTTCATTGAGTTTTGGAAGATTATATTTTTTTAGAAATTCATCCATTTCTCCTATGTTTTCATATTTCTTGGCATACAATTCTTCATAGTAGTGTCTTACAATCCTTTGTATTTCTGTGGTGTCAGTTGTAATATCTCCTCTTTCATTTCTGGTTAAGTTTATTTGGGTCCTCTCTCTTTTTTTCTTGATGAGCCTGCTTAAAGGCTTGTCTATTTTGTTTATCTTTTCAAAGAACCAGCTCCTGGATTCATTGATCCTTAGAATTGTCCTTTTAGTCTCTATGTCATTTAATTCTGCTCTGATCTTGGTTATTTCCTTCCTTCTACTTGCTTTGGGTTGTCTTTGTTGTTGTTCCTCAAGTTCTTGTAGGCATAGGGTTAGGCTGTTTGTTTGAAATGTTTCTATTTTTTTTAGGTAGGCCTGTATCACTATGAACTTCCCTCTCAGGACTGCCTTCGGTGTGTCCCACAAGTTTTGGGTTGTTGTCAGTTCATTTTCATTTGTTTCAAGGAACTTTCTGATTTCATCTGTAATCTCATCCTTGACCCATTCATTGTTTAATAGCATGCTACTCAGTCTCCATGATTTTGAGTGTTTGGGTTTTTTTCCTTTGGTTTGGTTTCTAATTTCAGTCCCTTGTGGTCAGAGAAAATGCTTGGTATGATTTCAATTTTCTTGAATTTGTTGAGGATTATTTTGTGTCCTATCATATGGTCTATTTTTGAAAATGTTCCATGTGCATTTGAAAAGAATGTGTATTTAGCTTCTTTGGGGTGAAAGGCTCTATATATATCAGTTAAGTCCATTTCATCTAGAGTATTGTTCAATGCCACAATATCTTTGCTGATATTCTGCATGCAAAATAATACCCTGGAATATGATAATTGGTTTTCTTTATAAATATAAATAAATAAAAATTGAATTTAAAATTAAAATTAAAGGCTTTTCCTCTGAAAATTTGGGCTAAAATCATGGGTGTACTTCATACACAGGAGCACATTAGAATATTTTATTAACCACAATTAATAAAAATGAGTACTTTGCCAGCTGACAATCTGATATTTACATTGGTTAAATGATTGTAGTTATGTACCCTTTGTAAGTGCATACCTTAAATATAAAGCTTCCTACCCATATAGTGGACTTGGGTTCCTTTTCAACTTTATGAAAACTATGAAGTCTATGAAGTCCTAATGAAGTCATTAACACTTTGTTCTCATGATAAAAAAAATCGCATGCACATATTCTGGAGTATCAAGTACCTTCTATGAACAACAAATAATAACAATTGAACATGGCTGAATGTAGGTTTCCGAGTATTTTAGTGTGTTATAGTATCAGCTTCAATAATTGTGGAACCACAGGATTGTTTTTCACAGATGGTTGAGAATGAAGCAAATGAAAGAACATATATAACTCTTTTTAGAACAAAATGAACACATGCAACAGATTATGGTATAGTTATTTTAATTATGTTGTTTTACCACACCCATAATTAATAATAAAATAGAAATTTAAAAGGCATGAAAACCTTAATTAGCTGTGATAATGATTTGACCTGAATCTTTTTTCTTGCTTGTTTCCCTAAATCAATATTTTCATGTTATTAAGCTATTGATATTTTGACTATGGACATAATTCTTAAAAGCCAAATCAAACAATAGGAAAGGTTATATTCATCTAACTGCACAAAAACCAAATTTATAATTATATAAAATCAATACATTTACAGAGGCTAAATTAGATGGCTTTGAAAAATGTAGACAGCTTTGAAAAATGTAGACAATTGAATCTTGCTACATATTTATCTGAAGAAATCATGATTTATATTTCACTCCACCACTGATCAAATGATGAAAAGAGAGCTGGCCTTGTCAGATTAGATCTAGTACACTCATATATGCAAATTTATCTCCTGCAATGAGTTTTGGGAGTCAGTTTTGGTTCACTGACACATTGAAACAGGTGTTATAGACTGAATGTTTGTGTCCTCCCAAATCTGTATGTTTAAGCCCTTACCACCCTACCCACTACCCCCTACACACAATGAGATGGGATTTGGAGATGGAGTCTTTGGGAGATAATTGTGTTTAGATAAGGTCATAAAGTTGGGGCCCCCATGATAGGACTAATGTCCTTAGAAGCTTTCTCTCTCTTTGCCTTGTGAGCACATAGTGAGAAGCCAGCCATCTGCAAGTCAGAAAGAGGATCCTCACCAGGAATTGAATTTGTCAGCGTGTGAGAAATAAGTCTGTTTTAAAATCACTGAGTTTGTGGTATTTTGTTATAGCAGCCAGAACTGACTAAGACAACAGAATTTCCTGAGGAGGTTGGAATTGACAAGTGGATGAATGAAAGTGCCAATTCATTCATTTCAATTTTATGCCTACCAGAAGGGCTTGTGGGAAGGGGAAGTGGACCTTGAGTAGCTGTGAACCACCTGAGCCTAAGTCTGTTGTGTGAGCGGGTCTGCTTATATGTATTCATAACAAGAATGTTTAAAACTGAATCTTACTTTACATCTTGTTGAACATTACAATGAGTATGTTGCCCTGTGTTTCTTGCCTTAATGTCTCTTGATGAATTGACAGGACATTAAGGCTTGTATTCTTAGCTGGATGTTCCTTTTGGCTTCAGGTAGAAAATATTGGGCAGTATTCTTTCTTCAACTAAATCTCTTTGTAAATAGAGTAAAATATAATTAAAAATTGAAAGGGAAGTAGTGAAACATATAATTGTTAATCGAATAGAAATCAAAACACATGAATTAAAAGCATTTTTAGTAACTTTTCTATTTACTCATTTGTCAAGAGGCTCATTTAAGCTAAAGTGGTTAGAGGTCATCTCACATATAGTGCTTATATTTTAGTGCTCCCTGATGCCTCTGTGTACTAAGCCATTCTCATTCATACATCCAAACCAAAAAACAAAGTCAGGAAAAGGTACACTTTTTGAGAAATCAAAATATTTTAAAATATTTTAAAGAAAAGATCTTCTACAAAGGCAAAGTACACCTGATAAACAATAAATCTCTGTGATAAAAACTATTCCATAGTGATTCAAGCACAATATGGGGTTCAAGGTATCATTGTTTATCAATATGTTAATTATTCAAGAGGAGTTTTTAATACATATTCAAGTTCTGTTTAAGATCTAACTTTGTTGGACATTCTTTCTTTTAACATTTGCAGGTAGTGCTTTAATTTTACGTTTTTTCTGAGAATTTTTATAGTCACAAACAATAATCTTGTCATATCAAAGAAATTTGTGTCAATATTTCTCTAGAGACAATGAGAGAGCAATAAAGAACAGGAACATGCAAATTATACAAAAACATTATGGAATCAAATATACACTGTTGAATTTGAAGGAGATTATATTTTACATTAGACCATAATTTCTGTTGACCCAGGTAAACTTTGACAAGATTATATAAGATGCCTTATTAATTCTGATTATTCATTATAATAGTTCATTATTTATTAGCTCAAACTCATTCATGCTTAGTGTATGCCAGCTCCTGATCTGAGGCTGTTAGCTGTGTTTGTCTCATTTAATCATCTCAATAATCCAAGAGATAGCTACTATTATTATCTCTATTTCCATAAAAAGGAAGCAGAAGTCTAGAGATGAAAAGTTAAAGCATCCTGGAAATTGGTTGAGTTGCAATTTGAACCCATGTCTCCTGGCCCCTCAGGACCTTGTATGTAATCTCTGTGTTAGTCTGCCTTAGTTTCCTCAGTAAGGAGCTATTCAAATAGAGTTCTGAAATAAAACTGAACATTGAAAAGATTCTTCATGAATAATTTCATAAAAATAATGTATCTAATATTCATATATTAATACATACTTAAATATATATTAAATATGTAAATTAAATTAAGCTAGTGAAATATAATTATCCATTACTTATCTAGAGAGTTAGTGCTGAGAGTTGCAGATTAAGGGAAAAATGCAAATTCTGTTTCTTGTGTTTTGTCATTAAAACATTTACTATTATAATGAACCCAAAGCACTTTATAAAATAGAATAAGGGCATGAATATGAAACCAGAAAACCCGGAATTTCTGTTTCCTGTCACTACCAGATCCAATAAGCAGAGACTGGGACTGATCCTTATGGGTGTTTTATTCAGATGGCCAGTGATCTAAGAAGATGGCAATCCCCCTGATGCACAAAGGTGGAACTGCTTATGCTCTCCTGGAGATAAGAGTAGGTGGGAGCTCTGAACACCAGTATACCTGCTGGAAGAGGAGACCCACCAACAAAGGAACCACCAACAGATAACAACAGAAGAAAGTGAAGGAGGGAGTGGAAGCCACACTAACCTCAACCTAGGACCGATCTGGAAATACAACTAAGTGGTGGAGAAATTACCCACAACAAACAACTAAACAATAGCAAGAGAGAAGCTTCAAAACCTAGTACGCACAGAAGAATCAGCTTCTACACAACCTGTCCACACCTGCACAACAGTATACAAGATGTGGTGGATGGCGTGACCTCAGTTAACCAGCTAGAGGGAAGGACTCACCAAAGAAAGATCCAACAACAATCAAAACCCAAAGACATACATAAAGCCAACATAAAGGACAGCCTAAGACCAGGAAGCTCAAGAGATCAAGGAGATCTCTTGAGCCACTGAATCTCACAGGTCTTCTACCATAGAAGTTCACACCATAAACCCAGGGAATCTGAACTGATCAATTTAAGAAGAAGAGGATAACAAGAAGAGTCTCAAAAAAATGGGAAGACAAAGAAACAATCCCCAAATAAAAGGAAAGGAGGAAGCCTCAGAAATAATGCTAAATGAAATAGAGGCAAGTCAACTACAAGATACTGAGTTCAAAGCAATGGTTATCAGAAGCTCAATGAGCTCACAGAGAATTATAAAAAAACTATAGGGAAACTATGATGAACTCACTGCAAGCTATATCAATATGAAAAAAGAAATAGAAACTATCAACAAGGGCCAAGAGGAAATGAAGAATACAATTTTTGAACTGAAGAACACAGTAGAAGGAATCAAAAGCATGCTCAATGAAGCAGAGGATCAGCAAGCTGGAGGACAAGGTATAAAAAAGCACCCAGAAAGAGCAAGAAAAGGAAAAGAGACTCAAAAAGAATGAAGAGCAATTAAAGGAAATTCAGGACAACATGAAATCTAATATCTGTATAATAGAGATACCAGAAGGAGAAAAAGAAGAGCAAGGGATAGAAACCTGTTTGAAGAAGTCATGATGGAAAACATACCTATTTGGTGAGAGAAAAAGTCACACAAATCCAGGAAACACAGAGAGTCCCAATCAAGAGGAACCCAAACAGGCCTACTTCAAGACACATCATAAGTAAAATGGCAAAATTCCAAGACAAGGAGAGAAACTTAAAGGCAGCAAGGGAAAAACAGGAAGTAACATACCATGGAGCCCTGATAAGACTTAGCATCTGACTTCTCAATGGAAATGCTACAAGCCAGAAGAGAATGGCAAAAAATATTTCAAGTAATGAGATCCAGAGGCCTGCATCCAAGGCTACTTTATCCAGCAAGGCTCTCAATTAGAATGGAAGGCCAAATGAGGAGTCTCCCAGACAAAAGAAGCCTCAAAGAACACATCTCCTCCAAACCAGCTCTTGAAGAGATGCTAAAAGGTCTGCTTTAAGAACAGGAAAAAACAGTGAGAGAGAGAGAGAGAGAGAGAGGAACACAGATATGTAAAATGGCAATGAATAAATTCCTATCAATAATAACCTTAAACGTAAATGGATTAAATGCTCCGATCGAAATACGTAGAATAGCTGAATGGATAAGAAAGCATGATCTGCCTATGCTGCCTATAAGAGACACGCCTCAGGACAAAAGACCTACACAGACTGAAAGTGAATGGCTGGACACAAATATTCCAAGCAAATGGACAGGTAAAAAACTGAGGGTAGCAATACTCATAACACACAAAATAGACTTCAAAACAATGGCCATAAAAAGAGACCCAGAAGGTCATTTCATAATACTCAAAGGAAGAAGCCATCAAGAAAACATAAACATTGTAAATATATATGAAGCCAACATAGGAGCACCAAAATACATAAAGAAAATCTTGGAGGACATCAAGAGAGATATAAATAGCAACACACTTATACTAGAGGATATTAACACCCCAAGGTGAAAAATGGACAGATCTTTCAAACAGAATATCAAAAAAGATATTGTGGCATTGAACAATGGCCTAGATGAAATGGATTTAACAGATATATATAGAGCCTTTCATCCCAAAAAAGCAAAATACACATTCCTTTCAAATACACATAGTACATTTTCAAAGATAGACCATATCATAGGACACAAAACAAGCCTCAGCAAATTCAGGTAAACTGAATTCATATCAAGTATTTTCTCTGACCACAAGGGACTGAAATTAGAAACCAACCTCAAGGAAAAAACACCAAAACACTCAAAATCATGGAGATTGAATAGCATGCTATTAAACAGCAAATGGGTCAAGAATGAGATTAAGGAAGAAATAAAAAAGTTTCTGGAAACAAATGAAAATGAACTCATAACAACCCAAAACTTATGGGACACAGCAATGACAGTCCTGATAGGGAAGTTCATAGCAATACAGGCCTACCTAAAAAAGATAGAAACATTTCAAACAAACAACCTAACCCTACATTTATAAGAACTCAAGAAACAACAACAATGACAGCCCAGAGCAAGTAGAAGGAAGGAAATAACCAAGATCAGAGAAGAATTAAATGATGTAGAGACTAAAAACACAATTATAAGGATCAATGAATCCAGGAGCTGGTTCTTTGAAAAGATACACAAAATTGATAAGCCTTTGAGCAGATTCATCAAGAAAAAATGAGAGAAGACCCAAATAAACTTAATCAGAAATGAAAGAGGAGAGATTACAACTGATACCAGAGAAATACAAAGAATTGTAAGAAATTTCTAGAAAGAACTGTACACCAAGAAATTTGAAAACCTAGGTGAAATGGACAAATTTCTAGGAAAATATAATCTTGCAAACTGAATGAGGAAGAAGAAGAAAGCCCGAAAAGACCAATAACAGCTAATGAAATTGAAGCAGTAATCAAAAATCTTCTGAAACAAAAAAGTCCTGGACCAGAGAGTTTTACAGGGGAATTTTACAAAGCATTTAAGGAAGAGATAACCTCCATCGTTCACAGTTTATTCCAAAAAATTCAAGAAGATGGAAGACTCCCAGACTCTTTTTATGAAGCCAGCATCATCCTAATCCCCAAACCAGATAAAGACACAACAAAGTAAGAAAACTTCAGGCCAATATCGCTGATGAACATAGATGCTAAAATCCTCAAAAAAATATTGGCAAACTGCATCCAGCAATACATTAAAAAGTTCATACACAATGATCAAGTAGGATTCATCCCAGGGATGCAAGGATGGTACAATGTTCACAAATCAATAAACATAATACGTCACATAAGCAAAAACAAAGGCAAATAACATGACCATATCAATAGATGCAGAAAAAGCATTTGATAAGGTACAGCATCCATTTATGATAAAAACACTTAGCAAAGTGGGAACAGAGGAAACATTCTTCAACATAACAAAGGCCACATACGAGAGACTTACAGCCACCATCATCCTCAACATACAAAAAGTTAAATCTTTTCTACTAAGATCAGGAACAAGACAAGGATGCCCGCTTTCACCACTTCTATTCAACATAGTATTGGAAGTCCTAGCCACAGCAATCATACAAGAAAAAGAAATAAAAGGCATCCAAATTCGAAAAGAAAAAGCAAAACTGTCATTGTTTGCAGATGACGTGATAGTGTACATAGAAAATCTTATAGACTCCACCAGAAAACCACTCTACCTAATAAGCAGATTTGGCAAAACAGTGGGATACAAAGTCAATATTCAGAAATCAAAGGCATTTTTGTACACCAACAATGAAATATCAGAAAGGGAAATCAGGAAAAAATATCATTTACTATAGCAACAAGAAAAATAAAGTATCTAGGAATAAAGCTAATGAAGGGAGTAAAAGACCTGTACTCAGAAAACTACACAACACTGAAGAAAGGAACTAAGGAAGAAACAAACAAATGGAAGGATGTACCATGTTCATGGATTGGAATAATCAACATCATCAAAATGTCCGTATTACCCAAAGCAATTTATAGATTCAATGTAATCCTTATTAAAATACCAAAGACATATTTCACAGATATGGAACAAACATTTCAGAAATTTAAATGAAACCACAAACAACCCCGAATAGCTGTGAGAATTTTGAGAAAGAAGAGCAAAGTAGGAGGGACCAAAATACCTGACACCAAACTGTATTACAAGGCCACTGTAATCAAAACAGCCTGGTACTGGCATAAGAACAGATACATAGATCAATGGAACAGATTAGAGAGCCCAGAAATAAATCCAAGTCTTTATGGTCAATTAATATTTGACAAAGTGATCAGCAGCATAAAATGGAGTAAAAATAGCCTCTTCAACAAATGGTGTTGGAAGATCTAGACAGCTACATGCAAAAAATGAAACTTGATCACCAACTTACATGACACACAAAAATAAATTCAAGGTGGATGAAAGACTTGAGTATAAATTGTGACACCATAAAAGTCCTAGAGGAAAACAATGGCAGAAAAATCTCAGACATTCCATGCAGCAACATCTTCACTGATGTGTCCCCTAAAGCAAGGGATATAAAGGAAAGAATAAACAAATGGGATCTCATAAAAATAAAAGGCTTCTGCACAGCTAAAGAAAATAGCATTAAAATGAAAGGAGAACCCTATATCGGAAAACATATATGCCAATGATACCTCAGACAAGAGTTGGATTTCCAAAATATATAAAGAAGTCACACTCCAGGAAGACAATAAATTCAATTAAAAAAATCAGCAAAAGACTTGAACAGACACTTCTCCAAGGAGGACAGAGGCCCAGAGACATGAAAAAGTTTGCTCAGCATCACAAGCTATCAGAGAGATGCAAATTAAAACCACAGTGAGATACCCCCTCACACCAGTCAGAATAGCCGTCATAAACAAACCAACAAACAAGTGTTGGAGAGGTTGTGGAGAAAAGGGAACCTTAGTGCACTGTTGGTGGGAATGCAGACTGATGCAGCCACTGTGGAAAACAGTAGGGAATTTCCTCAGAAATCTCAAAATGGAAGTACCTTTTGACTCAGCATATCCACTGTTGGGATAATATTCTAAGAACCCTGAAATACCAATTTAAAAGAACCTATACACCCCAATGTTCATAGCAGTACAATTCACAATAGCCAAGTGCTGGAATCAACCTAAGTGCCCATAGGTAAATGAATGGATCAAAAAACTATGGTACATTTACCCAATGGAATTCTATGTAGCAGAAAGAAAGAAGGAGCTCCTACCCTTTGCAATAGCATGGATGGAACTGGAGACCATTTTGCTAAGTGAAATAAGCCAGGTGGTAAGGGACAAATACTATGTGATCTCACCTTTAACTGATACATAATCAACAAAAGAAAAAAGCAAATAAAATACAACCAGAGACATTGAATTTAAGAACAATCTAACAATAGCCAGAGGGACGTTGGTGGGGACAAGGGGGGGAAGGTTTTCAGGAACTACTACTATAAAGGACACATGGAAAAAAAAGGAGGAGGGTGTAAGCAAGGGAGGGAGGTGGGTTTGACTGGGGTGGGGAAAAATGCAGACAATTGTAACTGAACGACAATAAAATAATTTAAAGAAAAAGAAAACCTGGTTTGTAAAAAAAGGGAAAAAATGAATAATTTTGTTTAAAAAGTAAAATTGAATAAGTAAAGTAGTAAATAGTGACAGTTATAAGGGATTTCTTGTTTCTGCTGAAGCAGTATCTACAGACACTGATTAATTCACTTAGTCTTGCCCTAATCTAGTTTCCCTTTGTAGTAGATAAACAAATGCTTTCCTTAAACAAGATTTGAAAAGAAAAAAAGACACATTAACTTAACAATATTTAGCAGAAGCCACTAAATTTGTCATGTGTCAAATTTCCCATACCATCACCATCTCAAACATGTTGGCTTGGGTTAGTGGGATAAATTGGAGAGGTTCATGAGATGAAAAGTTCAGATTTATGTGTTGTTGAACTCAAGAACACTTCCCATAAAACTTGTGGTTGTTTAAATATGTTCTAGAAGTTTAAATGCAAAGTTTTCCAGTCACAAATTTCATTGTAAAAGTTTTGCTCAAATCCAATCACCAAGTTAAATTTGTGACACCTTCTTCAATTTTAGGGCAGAAAGATTAACAAAGGTAGCTAAATTCATGGCAAGAGAAAGGAGAGCAAGGAGATCGATCATAAAGAATCTAACATTTATCTGAAGACAAATGTTGGAAATTATTGCAAAGAAAACAGAAAATTACTAACTTAATGACTTGTTTTCAAGTTCTATGAGAGGACAATGCTTCTCCTTTTTAAAGAAAATTGTCTGTGTTGCCCTTTTTTCATTTTGTCATATTTTACTTTGATTTAAAGTATTTTCTGGGATTCTATACTTTTGCTATATTCTATGCACTTTTCCATAAATGACCCTTTTATTTACATGAAAGACAAGATTTGTTAATGCAAAAAACTTTTTCCTACCAATTTTCTAACGAAAAGCAGACATTTAAAAATTTTGGTTCTAAGTTTCATTTGCTTAAAATGAAAAATGTATTTTTAAAACTAAATAAAATATATCATATTATCAGTATTTCTGGCAGCAAGTGAATGAATACTTATTCTGAATATATCCCTCTGAATAGCTGCTCTGTAACTACCATGTTTTGTTAGAAAAGTACATTAAAAAGTAGAAACAGCATCATAATTGAAGAAAAGAGATAGAAACACGGTATAAAATACATAATCTTTTAAAAGGACCTGATTCAAGGAGAATCTTAGTATAACTTTAAATGAAACAGTCACACATTCCCAAAGCTTTTTTGTTTCCTATTCACTTTTTAGATGAGATTTGCTTACATTATTTCAGAATAACTATAATTGAAAATTGAAAGCTCTATCTTTATTGCATTTTAAAATCTATGCATTTGTTATTTGACCAGTCTGCTTCATCATTAAAAATTTTGAGGGAAAGCACCCTGGCTGATGTGGCTCAGTGGATTGAGCACTGGCCTGCAAACCAAAAGGTTGCTGGTTCAATTTCCAGATAAGGCACATGCCTGGGTTGCAGGTCAGGCCCTCAACAGGGGGTGCACGATAGGCAACCACACATTGATGCATCTTTCCCTCTCTTTCTCCCTCCTTTCCCCTCTCGTTAAAACTAAATAAATAAAATCTTTAAAAAAGAAAGAATTTTGAGGGAAAACAAATAGCAGTCTCCCAAGAATAAAGAGCAAAAACTTAATTGCTTTCTTGTTTCCCACAAAGATGCTAATATGATGAACTGAATGTCAGAAATAATAAGACAAAATGATGGTGTATACTCTGCAAAGAGAAAATAAAACATCTTTTTATGTAAACTGTCACCAGAACCTCAAGAAAACTTTGCTCTTTCCGTGCCCCGATTTTGAACTGCTTCATTAAAAGTCATTTTATTTTTCAGGAGGATAACACCCATATTATTCTATAAAAATGATTTTAAGAGAAATCTTCAATTAAGAGGTTATTGTTGTCTGAAGGATTTTTCCTTGGCTGGCAGCTGAAAAATGTAATCTTTCCAAGTTTGAATGGAAATATGACTTTCATAACAGTTTAAAATAGATAAGTGTCTTGCCTGTTTGAAATGCCAATGAACTTGCTATTATTTATCAGATTCTTTGAAAATACTGGAAGATTCAGAGGACAGAATGTTCAAAAATGAACAGAATTAATACTTCCTGTCTTCAATAGATTGAAAAGTCAAATTGCACAGAAAGACTGAGAAAAATCTTGTTCAAATGAAGTATTCTGGCTTTTGAGAATTGACCATAAACAAAGGATCATGGAGTTAAGCTGTAACTCCCTGCAAATCTTTCTTTTGGTTTGTTTAGAGGAAAAGACTGTAAAACTCACCTCATTGGCCACCAAACTCCCACCCAGTGTTGTCCTGGTTTAAATTTATATACTTGTTGGCCCACAGTTCAACATGATACATATTTAAATATAAGGGGGGGCAGATCACAAAACCTCTGGAATTTATTTATTAAAAATGTTGGAACTGGGTCAGAAGATTGTGGTGAGGTAGGTAGGAGTAGAGTCCACTTCCCTTTGCACACAGGTGGGACACCTAGCAGATCTCCTGAGGAATAGACTGAACAGCCAACTATATCCCAGCATATATGAAGATTGGAGGACAAAATTGTAGAGAACACTGAAAAACAGAAGGTAAGGAAACTGCTTTGGGATGGTAAGGTCCCCGGGTGGGTACCAGGGTGGCTGCACCCCAAGGCCCAGTGCCTGCCAGGCCTGCTGCCTCCCCTGCCAGACAGGGAGGACAGAGCGGCACCAGGATGGACCTGGATGTTTGAAGTTGCTGGGGGGACTAAAGATGAAGTGGCAGACTCATGGGGTGGTATTCACCTGCTGAGACTGTGGACATTGGCTGGGGCATTACCAGAGAAATTGGGGAGCTGATTGATGCCTGGAGAAGGGAGTGGGCCGTGATGGACCCTTAACTGGATAGTCTCTGGTCTGGTTGGGAAGTTGGGCTGTATGAGAGGCCAGGCACTTGTTAGGAGCAGCAGATTTTCTTAGGGAGGGGAAAAATGGCTCCTGGTTGCTATTTAGGGAACTCTCCTGAAGTGGCCATCCCTGGTACCCCCACTGTACCACCTGCCACCTCAATGGTGGAGGACATAATCATACCACTGCAGCAGCAGGTGCATCTCTGCTTCTGCTGCCGCAGTCTGGGCTACACTCCTGCCCCTGCCACCAGGACCGTGGCTGTGCCCATGTCACCCCTTAGCCACTGCAAAGCCCTCTTCCAGCACCACTCGACTGGCACACGAAGAGAAAAGAGGGGGTGCCCCCTGCAGAGGAGAGCAGTAGGGCTCAGGGAGTTAGTAGTCCCCAGAAATACTTAACTCAGTGGGGGAGCTGAACTACCCTGAAGAGACTTTGAGAGTGCCTAGCATCTACGACAGCAAAGAGCGAGAAGGTGGTGTGTGAGTTGCCCCTAATTGGTGCACCTCAAGGACAGCACAACTGGTGAACTGAAGGCACAGGTCTGATACAGAAGGGCACAGGGGGCCTGGCACCAAACTGAGGAACTGGGCAGGAGGCTGGACAACTGCGAAAAGTGCTGCTCAGACCTGGCCCCCATCCTTGCAAAAGTATAGGAAGGGAGAAAAGTGAAGCCAATTCCTATCAGCCTGCTGCAGCCAGGAAGACCAGCAGAACTTGCATGGCCAGTTTGAAGTCAGAGGACCAGAGTCAGACCCAAAAAGGGCTCACGAGGCTAATCCCAACAACTGAAAAACTGAGACAAATTTCATTTTGGTATTCCAGAGAACTTGCATGTTGTTATTTGTATTATTATTATTTTTTCATTATTTTTACTTCTTTTATTTTATTATTATTATTTTTAATTTCTCTTCTTTCTGTTTAGTTTCCTTCATTTTATTTGTCTGTTAAATTGCATTGTTTGACTGGTTTTTCTTGTTCTCTCCTTCATAGTGTATTTTTAATTTTCCCTCTTTTGCTTCACTCGTGTTCCAATAGCACATCACTCTAGGTTCTGTATTTCCTATTCTTGTTATTCATGTCATATATATTTTGTCATGTGATTGTTGTTCCAGTATTATTATAAATAATTGTTCCATATAATTGTAAATACTACACAGCACCCCTCCCAGATCTTAGCTCATTTCACTGTCTTATGGACTTTATTACTGTTGTGGTTAACTATTTTCTCTCGCACACTACTCCTATTTTCTACCCTTTACTCTCAGTTTATCTCATAATCTGACCTCCCACAAGCTCACTGCTTTCAGGATTCAACTCACAATCCTTCCCTCCTCTAACAAGAGTCTTATCTTTTTTCCATCCTTTGTAAAAAGTGGCTAGTTGGTTGAAATATCACAGTTAACACTATTCTTATCCAAAGGATCATCTATCTCTTCTCTGTGGGTTGGTACTTTAAATCCCATAGAATACATGCCGACTGTCTTAATTCATTTTGCCTTCCCTCTCCAACTAATCACGTAAAATGTAGATAGGAGCTGTGAACACCAGTATACCTGCTGGAAGAGGAAACCCACCAACAAAGGAACCACCAACAGATAACAACAGAAGAAAGTGAAGGAGGGAGTGGAAGCCACACTAACCTCAACCTAGGACAAATCTGGAAATACAACTAAATGGTGGAGAAATTACCCACAACAAACAACTAAACAATAGCAAGAGAGAAGCTTCAAAACCTAGAATGCACAGAAGAATCAGCTTCAACACAACCTGTTCACATCTGCACAACAGTATACAAGACGTAGTGGGAGGAGTGACCCTCAGTCAACCAGCTAGTGGGAAGGACCCACCAAAGAAAGACCCAACAACAATCAAAACCCAAAGACATACATAAAGCCAACATAAAGGACAGCCCAAGACCAGGAAGCTCAAGAGATCAAGGAGATCTCTTGAGCCACTGAATCTCACAGGTCTTCTACCATAGAAGTTCACACCATAAACCCAGGGAATCTGAACTGATCAATTTAAGAAGAGGATAACAAGAAGAGTCTCAAAAAAATGGGAAGGCAAAGAAACAATCCTCAAATGAAAGGAAAGGAGGAAGCCTCAGAAATAATGCTAAATGAAATAGAGGCAAGTCAACTATCAGATATTGAGTTCGAATCAGTGGTTACAAGGAAGCTCAATGAGCTCGCAAAGAATTACCAAAAACTACAGGGAAACTACAGTGAACTCACTGCAAACTATATCAACATGAAAAAAGAAATAGAAACTATCAACGAGGGTCGAGAGGAAATGAATAAGACAATTTTTGAATCAAAGAACACAGTAGAGAGAATAAAAAGCAGGCTCAGTGAAGCAGAGGACTGAATCAGCGAGCTGGATGACAAGGTAGAAAAACCCCAGACAGAGCTAGAAAAGGAAAAAAAGACTCAGAAAGAACAAACGGGTGTTAAGGGAACTTCAAGACAACATGAAATGTAATAATCTCTGTATAATAGGGATACCAGAAGGAGAAGAAGAAGAGCAAGGGATAAAAAAGTCCAAATTACTCTGCCATTTGGTTATACAATGACACCACTTGTTTTATTCCAACCCACTTTCTGACCTGGCAATTCCACTGCTGGGGTTATATCCTAAGTTTCAGGAAACACCAATCCAAAATAACCTATGCACTCCAATGTTTATAGCAGCACAACTTACAATAGCCAAGTGCTAGAAGCAACCTTAGTGCCCATCAGTAAATGAATGGATCAAAAAACTATTTACACAATGGAGCACTACTCAGCAGAAAGAAAGGAGCTCCTACCCTTTGTGATGGCATGGATGGAACTGGAGAGCATTATGCTAAGTGAAATAAGCCAGATGGTGAAAGAAAAATACCATATGAGCTCACCTTTAAGTGGAACCTAATCGATAAAACAAACAAGCAAGCAAAAGATAACCAGAGACATTGAAATTAAGAACAATCTGACAGTAAGCAGAGGGGAGGTGGGAGGAGATAATGGGGGGAAAGAGTAGAAGGGTTTTCAGAAACAATTATAAAGGAGATATGGACAAAGCCAAGGGAGGGGGTGGAATCAGGGGAGGAAGTTGGGGATATCTGAGGTGGTGGGTAAATGCAGACAATTGTACTTGAACAATAATAAAATAATTTTAAAAATATTTAAAAAATTGTATATTTATTCTTACATATGTAAACTTCAGTCACCTTCAAAGTACTCTCCATTTGATGGAATACACCTATCAAGACATTTTTTTCCACTGCTCAAAACAGTTTTTGAACTTGTCAATTTTGATTCCTTATAGTGCTCCTGCTGTTTTTTGTTTCTCCTCTTCCACATTGGCAAAATGTTTCCCTCTGAGGACTTTTTTTCATCTGGGGGAAAAAAAAAAGCTCGTTTGGGATAAAATTAGGTGAATAGGGAGGGTGGAACACAGGGGTCATGCTGTTTTTGGTAAAAAATTGCTGAACACTCTGTGTGGTGTGGGCATGTGGGCTCATAAAATCACCCATTGTGAAATGGGCAAACATATTGGAAGAGTCTTAAAAAAAATTGAATGAAGCTGAACACAGCCTCTCACAACAATGCCACCAGGTACACTGATACCAATGGGAATCTAGAACACTCACCTAGCAGGGAATCCTATAGTACAAGGGGCCCACCCTCCAGAAGAGAATTCCTGTATTTTGGGGGTTCCCACTCATATATAGCTTCCTTAGAGGGAAATTTCAAATTCTGAATAGAAAAGTTTCCTATTAATTTATTTACTTAATAATTTGTTTTCTAGAGAGTTTTTTCTCAATGGATACAGAAAAAACACACTTGCCAATTCTGGCCATGACAGTCACTTTGTAACTGAGGCAATTGTGACCTGAATTACCAGATAGTTTCCCAGTTCTGTTAAGTTGCCTTTATGCACACAAGTCCAAATGTACCATAAAAGCATCTCTTTTGACCTGAGATGCCCCTTAGTATACTTCTCCCCCTTTCAAATTGTGTTTTAAGAAATACAAATCTTCAGAAATACTCATCATAAAAGTGTAATAGTAAAAAATTGTAATGGTAGGAAATTGTAACCCACCCCACCATTCTTTTGACATTGTTTCTGTAAGTGCTCACTCCAACTAATATGTAACATGTTTGTTTAAGAGTCCTAGGAACTAACTTCAAAAGATACAGACTCAGACCATCAGCATCCGAGCTCTGGGTAATCTGCTGACTTTCAACCATGGAGCCAGGATAAAGTAAAGTGATGATGACTAAACCAAGGCAATTCACATTGGGCCATCACTTGCCTTATCAAAATGGACTATGCTCATCTGCACATAGAAAATTATTTGATCTCTTCCCTTGATCTCCTAGTTCTGTTCTCCTCTCCCTCATAAAAACCCCTGCCTCCACTGAGAGGTGGACATGGGCTTTGTGACATGAGTCCCCCATCTTCCATATGGCCAGCATCTGAATAAATCACTTCCCTTTATATGAGCACCTCCCTCTTGAGTATTGGCTTTTGTAGCAGCAGACAGCTGAACCTGCATTTGGTTACAAAAGGGTTCTAGGTCAAATAATTTGGTGGAATTCTAAATATTGAACTATATTTGCTATTGAAAAAATGCATGAGCATATTAAGGCTCTGAGAAGCTCTGTGTTGTGTTTGCAGTCTGTTCTACATTCTTCAGTGTAGAATGAATTGTTCAATGCAGCACTCTCCAAACTTATTTAACTGTGGGGTCACTCGTATTTTTCATCTAAACAACCCTTGTAGAGTAGATAATTTCCTATTTTTTGGATGAAGAAACTGAAGCTCAGGGAAGTTAAATAACTTGCCTAAGGTCATAGAACTCTTGACTGGTAATAGCAAAGATTTGAAGTCCTAAGCCTGAAGCTCCAAGAAACTGGCACTGTGACCTGAAAATATAGGGAAATACATTTATTTGAACATGTGGACAATTTCTGGCAATGCTTAGCATTTTTTTCTGTGCATTCCTTAATAGATTTCTTTTTTTCCTCATGTTCATACTATTGGAATTTTGTAAAAAAAATACAGTCTATTACATGTAGTATGTTTGCTTAGAAAAAAGTTATTAAATTCCATGCAGTGCAATAGTTAGAATTGAGTGCAAAATAGCACAGAGAACACATAATTTTATAATCTGTCTGTAAGAATATGACAAAGTCAAGCAATTCATATGTATTACCTTAAAGCTGAGGATGATATTCAATAAAGTATTGTGAGTCAAAAGAACAAAATGAAATGAAGAAATCCATTGCCTGGAAGGACCTTGTATAAGCTAATATTTAGGAGAAATATTCACAGAAATATTTAGAAGATTCAAGTTTGTATGTGATATTAAAATAAAAGTTACATTGAGAAAAAACATTTAAATGTACTAAAGATTCATGACATAGTGAGAAAAATATACATGCATTTAATTTTGTTTAAATATATATATTTATTTTCTCTCATATACACATATATTTTTATAGTTAGAAAATCATGCATATACAAATATATATATTTAACTAATAAAAACAGCCTTGTTAAAATATTTAATTGTTAAAAGATCCATTTTAGTTATTTTAAATGTAATATAATTTTAGATTTCTTTAATAAATGTCCAGTGGGAAGATTTATTATTATTATTTTTAATTTCCTGCATCAGATCTAAGTCTTTGATAAATACCACAGAAAACCTTGAAGCTGTGGGATGGGCTTGACAGGTCTTCAATAAAAGGCTGTGCAATTTTTTTTGTCAATGTCTTCCTTCCAGTGACAGCTGCTTTGTTCTTTTCTAGTCAGATTTTCTAGTTAACACATCAAAAGTGTATCTCTGTACACAAAATGCAAAGCAAACAGTTCAAAGAGGTGAGATTCACTTTAACTCTTTGCTACATTTTCCCCTCATGTGTCACTGAAGACATCTCATATGGAAGCATCAGGCCCAGGGAAGGACTTCATGACGGAGCCCAGGGATGTGCAGCCTTTAGAAATCAGCATCTGAGAAGGTGAGTTGGTCAGGCCATGCCCTGAAGCTTACAAACCAGTGAGAGCTAATCTGGGGTGAGGAATTTGCATTTCCCAAGACAACCAAGCCCACGAGCTGGGCTCAGGTTTTCATATTCCATTAATTGTCCAAGCCTGGTTTCTCCTTTGTGGCTGCCTCTGAGTCATGGCTTGAACTGAACGTCACCATGCTTCCATGCTTAAGCAAATGATTTCAGGGTGAAACCCCAAGATCTTTAGACTAAGGTAGCTAAACCTAGACTTTTATGAGAATATTCAAACACCGGGAGAGTAGCCCAGAGCACCTAGCTGCCTCTTGATACTTTCTAGCGATGAGAGTAAGGCAAAAATCAGGGAAAAGAGAGCCTCCCTTCTCTTCCCAGCTATACCTCCTATAAGCCTTAAGAAGGGAGAATGTCTAGAAAGAACTTCCTCCTCCCACTTCAGTGAATCAGGTTGAAACAGGCCAGCAATTGATTGTGAGTATCAAGTGAAGCCAAAGCAATAAATATTTATTTTAAAGAATTTTTATGTTTGATCTTTTAACAAAGCATCAGAGTCATCATCCAGAGAAAAAGAAAGCTTTGTTGAACTTTCTTAGGTTTACTTTATAGTTGAGCATGGTTTTAAAATTTGCTATATGTCTGCTTTTCAGTACTTAAGGCCTCTGGAAGTCTTAAGCCAGTCCAGACAAAAGCCCTGTGAATAGCAGGCAAAACAGTGCTGCACTTTCTGAGCATACCCAGTACTGTGTGGTTTTCCTGGTACCATGCTAGGCATACAGGAAGCAGGACAGTGAGAGGGATAAAACATGGACTGGAGGTAGACTGCCTGGCAATGATCCTACACTCATAGTCAGCTTTTTTGGAGGGGAGAAATTATGCATGTAACACACTTGGCACAATGTAGACACATGGCATGAATCTCATAAAAGACTCAGAGGGACCTTATCATTGACCAGGGTTTCCACAGACCTGGGATTTAACAATTATCTATTGGATTCCAGTATGTATCCTCTTATAGTTCTTGGGATATTTACTTTGCAATCAGTGGAGGTAAAATCGGTTGCCTCTCATATGTGTTCCAAATGGAAACTGAACCTGAAACCTGATTGGGGATCGAATACATGACCTTGCAGTTTATAAAACAACACTCCAATCAACTGAGTCACACATCCAGGGCAGGACACAGACATTCTTAATTAACAGAGATATAATCATATTACAAACACTTGAAAACACAGTAATAATTTAAACAAACATTAAATAGAGAAGCTAATGAAAAAATGCCATACATTTTATTCAAGATAAAAAGTTCTGGAAACAGAACATTTTTAAAAATCTACTTCAGGAATGTATTCTTTAAATTGTTTTCCTTTAAAAATCATGGTTTTATTATATAACTTTAAAAGGTTTCTAAGTCTCAAAATAGAATTATTTTGCAAAATAAATATTTTTAAAATATTATATGGTATAATTTTATTATTTTTAAAAGATTTTATTTATTTATTTTTTAGAGAGGGGAAGGGAGGAGAAAACAAGGGAGAGAAACATCAATGTGTGGTTGCATCTCACGCGCCCTCACTGGGGACTTGGCCGGCAACCCAGGTATGTGCTCTGACTGGGAATCAAACTGGTAACCTTTTGATTCACAGGCCAGTGCTCAATCCACTGAGCCACACCGGCTAGGGCTAACTTTATTATTTTTAATTTGATTGAATTTATTAGGGCAACATTGGCTAATAAAATTATGTAGGTTTCAGGTGTATAATTCTATGATCCATCATCTGCTTATTGCATTGTGCGCTTGTCAGCTAAAGTCAAGTCATTTCTGTTATCATATATTGACCCCTTTTTACTCATTTCTATCTCCCTCCATTCCCTTACTCTCTGGTAACTCCATACTTGTCTGTGTGATAACTTCTGAATGTACTGCAATTAATAGCAACACTCTTCAGCCTGTGAATTCTCTGCCAGATATCTCTGCCTTTATACCTCTCCAAGATTCTTTTCCAAAATTTTGTTTTGCATATTATTTATCTCTACTTTCTGGGGCATTCCAAATGATGTTTTGAGCAGTAAGGAATGCTTTCTTCTTGATTTCCAAACTCATTAGTCTTCAAAATTACCAGGGATGTTTAAAAAATTCCTAGCATCTACCCCATAGCTTCAAGATCAATAGTTAGTTCCTCAAGATCACCCACAGGGCTTGTTAGAAAAGATCAATGAGCTGCATCTCTGGATTTTCTGATTCAGTGGGTCTGGTCTAGGCCTCCAGATTGCAACAGGTTCCTAGATGATGCAATGCTGCTCGACTGGGGACTGGGCTTTGGGAACCACTGTACTAGAACATCCTTTTCTGGGACACCTGCAGGTAGCCTAGTGGTCAGCCAGGATTGGAAACCAGTGTTCTGGTGATAGTTTACAGTATATTAATTGCTCACATGTCAACTAGGAAGGAACCTGAGCCAGAGATTTGAAACCTCTAAGGTGCCTCCAAGTTTGTTGAGGAGAGCAGATGTCTGCTCAGAGATGTGAATGTGCGCTGAGGAGCTTTGGATGTGTGGGGAAGGGATGAACAGAAAAGTTAAAACCTGGAGGCTCTGAAGATTCTCTTTCCAAAATAATTTTAAGATGATATCAGAATGACATCTGTGAGGATGAAATAAGCACATAGCGCAGCACGGCACCTGGCACTCAGTGGGAAGACAGGAAATGAGAGCCATTTTCAGCACTGTTACTTCTGAACAGGATTGGGGGGCCGCCTGGCTGATTCACCAAGAAACAGAGTGCCCTCATCAACTCGCAAACTCTTTTGACTGGTTTCTTGAGATTCCTCTCATCTCTTGGATTCATCACTGTGATTTTTTGACAGTTTCTCCAGACTGTATTTTGTCTTACTCAACACTGTATCTCTAGCACACAGCACAAACCTAGCTTTTTTGGGTGAATGAATGAAATTAATGAATGTATTTTTCTTCAATTCTCTATGCAACTACTTGACTCAGTAGATATTCTATAAATACGTGGTGAATGAACTAATAAATAAGTCACAGGTGTGACTAATCACAGATTTTCACCATATGGGGAAGAAATGTATATTTTTAAAAGTTTCATCCAGTAGGTGCTGGGGAATCCCATATACAAAAAAATAACCAAGTCTCCTAATATTATTTGATAACATTTTTATCTGACATGTAAGCATTCCTTCATGATCAGACAGACTGTTAAAACACTGTATCTAACAAAGTTTAGAGTCCAATTCTGTATGAAATTTGCCAAAGCAAGTAAAGTAGACCTCTCATTAAGTGCACTTTATTATAAAAATTATCAAAAGGAAGTTCCATATAATTTTTAAAATTTAAAAACACTTGAAAAACTTTTCTCTGTTATTTGGACTCACTGCTTTTTATGGCAAGATCAATTGTGAAAAGCTGAGCAATATTATAATTTTAATAAAGTAAAAATCAGTGGAACAGTTCAAAATGTCGAAAATGGATAGCATGAATTATACTTATATGAATGAGTGCTTTAAATAATGACAATGGCTATATCCCACTGAAGACTATCAGCTCTATGTAAGAATTTGGTATCTAATACAAAATTTCACAAATAATAATACATGATGTCATTTATTTTTATACCAAAAGGAAGAATAAAATGTTTATAGCCAAAGCTTTATGGCCGCTATTATTGTTAATTTTAACTTTCAAGCTCCTCTCACTCTGTTCCTTCTGGAGAAGATAGTGGGATAGGATCTGGAGGAGAGAAATTCATGGTTTATTAGGCTGAGCATCAGAATCAGAACTTAATGAGCCCTAGTGCAGTACGACAGAAAAGAAGGCCTTATGCTGCTGCTTTGTCCACTGGAGCCCAAGGCAGACCTGAGTGATTTCCTCATAAACCACAGAAGGGGTATGGGGTTTCACAATTATTTTAAAAATTATTATTAATAAAAGGGTGAAACCTCCTATGATTGACCAGGATTGGCAAATAAGAGTGAAAGTTGTGTGTCATCCAGAATTAGACAAACCACGTCCCACATTTTATAGATAATGGTGTCCACATTGGAGTACAAGAGTTATTCAGAACTGGTTGGGTGAAGTCCTTGGATGAGGCATTTTAGAGTTCCCATGTTGAATGAATTGAACAGCCTGCAGAAATTTCTAACATCAAAGAAAATAATTAACAGTGAGATATATGTGCTTTGGGGAGCTTCCCTCTTTCTGTACCCAGTTTGCAGGCAATTCTTACCTTCCTGTTGATGCTGACATCTGAAGTGCTGCGGTGTCCTGACTACTGGGGTGCCTCAATTCCCTTATTCTCTTTCCAAATCAGAACTACCATTTTTCCAGCTAATTAGCAAACAACATTAAGTGAATTACTGATAACTCCATCCCAGAAGTCCCTGAATTGTACTCCAATGATTGCTAAGAAAACAGCAAGAAAAATAAAAATGAATTTGAAGCCTACATACAGTTGGGAAATGCTTCACAGATTCTTCTTGGAGTCTCAAACATTAGCCCTAAAAATTCTGCGGATAAAAAACAGTTTAATTTTTAAAATCACTTCACATTTTAAAAAGCAATTCAAAAGACAAGAGTTGGAATAAGAATATCATATGATTAGGAGGGAATTTTTTTGCATCCCCCTCTTTTTTTCTTTTTAGGAATCTCTCTCAATTCAGAAAGCCCCATTTAAAAGGTCACCCTTCCCTGGCTGTACTCTGGGAGTGACATGGGGCTGAGAGGGCCAGAAAAATAATTCTTTTCAATCAGGAGTGAGATAAGAGGCATTTGGGGCATGAAATTAACATAGTGATTTATTACTAATGATGCCTATTAATAACCCTCAGTATCTTTAAAACGTTTTTTTTTTTTTTTTGGAATATCTGGTAGTGCAGAAAAGTATAAAGCATTAAAAAATGTAAGGAATTTATAGCAGTATACAAAGTAATGTGTCACAGAGTTAGGTAAAAGTAGTAATATTTAGTTCTAAAAACTACCTTATAAGGTTTATGTTAGCATCAAGTGCATGTAAATCTTTAACACTAGGCCTTGTACCAAGAAATATTTTTCTATTAAAAATAACAGAAAAGAAAAATTTCTATCTACATTTCTTTGAGACTTGAGTTACACATATCTTGGCTAATATTTTAATAAAAATTCCTCTTTTGTAATGTATATGTTTCCCAAGTGGTTAAACTAATATGGTTGTCAAAATCTGACTCAATACTCTATTAAATTCTAGGCTGTATTTATTAAGTACTTACTACATTTCAGATTTTGCTCTAAGCTTTTCTAGATATATCATTTCATCCTCATAATGACCTTAAGAAATAAACACATACTCATTTCATAAGTGAGGACACACGTATTTAAGATGTATAAGCAAAGTTTTTTAATAAATTAAAAAATGTGTTCATTTTTTATCCTCACTTGAGGACATGCTCATTGATCTTAGGGTGAGGTGGAGGGAGAAGGAGGAAAAAATATCGATATGAGAGAGAAACATTGATTGGTTGACTTTTGCCCGCCATGACTGGGACTGAATCTGCAACCCAGGCATGTGCCCTGACTAGGAATTGAACACACAACCTTCAGCTTACAGGACAATGTTCAAACCAGCTGAGCCACACCAGGCAGGGCAAGACATATAAGCACAGTTAAGTAACAACGATTGCACAGATAGAAACTGGTGGAAAACATTTGTGCATACGTTATTTATTTTTAAAAATTTTTTATTATTTATTTTTTAATTGTTCAAGTAGTTTTCTGCCTTTTACCCCCACCCCAGCCCAACACCCGAGCCCTCCCCACCTCCCTCCCACCACCACTCCCGCCCCGTTATTGTCCATGTGTCCTCTAAATTGCTCCTGCAAACCCTTCACCTTTTCCCCCTAAAATTCTCTCCCCTATCTCCTCTGGTCACCATCAGCCTGCTATCAATTTCAGTATATTTGGTTATATGTTGCTTGATTAGGTTCCTATTTAACGTGAGATTATATGGTATTTGTCTTTCACCACCTGGCTTATTTCACTTAGAATAATGCTTTCCAGTTCCATCCAAGCTGTTGCAAAGGGTCAGAGCTCCTTCTTTCTCTCTGCTGCATAGAATTCCACTGCATAAATGTACCATAGTTTTTTGATCCATTCATTTACTGATGGACATCTAGGTTGTTTCCAGCACCTGGCTATTATAAATTTTGCTGCTGTGAATATTGGAGTGCATAGGTTCTTTTGAATTGGCGTTTCAGGGTTTTTAGGATATAATCCTAGCACTGGAATGGCCAGGTCAAAAGGCAGTTCCACTTTTAGTTTTCTGAGGAAATTCCGTACTGTTTTCCATAGTGGTGGCACAAGTCTGCATTCCCACCAACAGTGCACTAGGGTTCCCTTTTCTCCACAACCTTTCCAACACTTATTTGTTGCTTTGTTTATGATGGCCATTCTCAATGGTGCGAGGTGGTATCTCATTGTGGTTTTAATTTGCATCTCTCTGATGGCTAGCGATACCGAGCATCTTTTCATATGTCTCTGGACCCTATGTATGTCCTCCTTGGAGAGGTGTCTGTTCAAGTCCTTTGCCCATTTTTTTAGTTGGGTTGCTTGTCTTCTTGGAGTGGAGTCATGTGAGTTCTTTATATATTTTGGAGATTAAACCCTTGTCTGAGGTATCATTGGCAAATAGGTTTTCCTATACAGTTGGCTCTCTTTTGATATTAATACTGTTTTCTTTAGCTTTGCAGAAGCTTTTTATTTTGATGAGATCCCATTTGTTTATTCTTTCCTTTATGTCCTTTCCTCTAGGGGACATGTCAGTGAAAATACTGCTGCGTGAAATATCTGAGATTTTCCTATCAATGTTTTCATCTAGGACTTTAATGGTGTCAAGACTTATATTTAAATCTTTTATCCACATTGAATTTATTTTTGTGAATGGCGTAAGTTGGTGCTTGAGGTTTAGTTTTTTGCATGCAGCTGTCCAGTTCTCCCAACATCATTTGTTGAAGAGGCAATTTTACTCATTTTATGCTGCTGCCCCCTTTGTCAAATATTAATTGACCATGGAATCTTGGGTATATTTCTGGGTTCTCTATTCTGTTCCATTGGTCTATCTGTCTGTTTTTATGCCAGTACCAGGCTGTTTTGATTACAGTGGCCTTGTAATACAGTTTGATATCAGGTATTGTGATCCATCCTACTTTGCTCTTCTTTCTCAAAATTGCAGCAGATATTCAGGGGTGTTTATGGTTCCATATAATATTTTCATGTGTTTGTTCTATATCTGTGAAATAGATATTTTAATAGGTATTGCATAGAATCTATAAATTGCTTTGGGTAGTATGGACATTTTGATGATGTTGATTCTTCTGATCCATGAACATGGTATATGTTTACATTTGTTTGTGTCTTCCTTGATTTCTTTCTTCAGTGTTGTGTAGTTTTCTGAGTACAGGTCTTTTACCTCCATGATTAGGTTTATTCCTAAGTATTTTATTTTACTTGTTGCTATATCAAATGGGATTTTTTTCCTGATATCTTCTTCTGATGTTTCATTGTTGGTGTACAAAAATGCCTTTGATTGCTGAATATTGACTTTGTATCCCGCTGCTTCGCCAAATTCAATTATTAGGTCAAGTAATTTTTTTTGGCACAGTCTATAGGATTTTCTATGTACACTATCATGTCATCTGCAAGCGATGGCAGTTTTGTTTCCCCCTTTCCAATTTAGATGCCATTTATTTCCTTTTCTTGTCTGATTACTGTGGCTAAAACTTCCAATGCTATGTTGAATAGAAGTGGTGATAGTTGACATCCTTGTCTTGTTCCTGATCTTAGTGGGAAAGCTTTTAGTTTTTGCCCATTGAGTATGATGTTGGCTGTAGGTCTCTCATGTATGGTCTTTATTATGTTGAGGAATGCTCCCTCTATTCCTACTTTGCTGAGTGTTTTTATCATAAATAGGTGCTGTACCTTATAGAATGCTTTTTTCTCATCTATTAATATGATTATGTGATTTTTGTCTTTGCTTTCATTTATGTGATGTGTTACATTTATTGATTTGCAAATATTGTACCATCCTTGCATCTCCAGGATGAATCCCACTTGGTCATGGTGTATGATCTTTTTCACATATTGCTAGATGCGGTTTGCCAATATTTTGTTGAGGATTTTAGCATCTATGTTCATCAGCAATATTGGCCTGAAGTTTTCTTTCTTTGTTGTGTCTTTATCTGTTTTGGGGATTAGGATATGTTGGCTTCATAAAAAGAGTTTGAGAGACTTCCATCATTTTGGATTTTTGGGAACAGTCTGTGAAGGATAAGGGTTAGCTCTTCCTTAAATGCTTTGTAGAATTCTCCTGTGAAACCATCTGGTCCAGCGCTTTTGTGTGTCAGGAGTTTTTTGATTACTGCTTCAATTTTGTCTACTGTTATTGGTTGGTTCAGACTTTCTGCTTCTACTTCATTGAGTTTTGGAAGATTACATTTTTCTAGAAATGTGTCCATTTCACCTAGGTTTTCAAATTTCTTGGTGTACAGTTCTTTCTAGAAATTTCTTACAATTCTTTGTATTTCTCTGGTATCAGTCGTAATCTCTCCTCTTTCATTTCTGATTGTATTTATTTGAGTCCTCTCTCTTTTTTTCTTGATGAGCTTGCTGAAAGGCTTGTCTATTTTGTTTATCTTTTCAAAGAACCAGTTCCTGGATTCATTGATCCTTAGAATTGTGCTTTTAGTCTCTACATCATTTAATTCTGCTCTGATCTTGGTTTTTTCCTTCCTTCTACTTGCTCTGGGCTGTCCTTGTTGTTCCTTGAGTTCTTGTAAATGTAGGGCTAGGTTGTTTGTTTGAAATGTTTCTATCTTTTTTAGGTAGGCCTGTATTGTTATGAACTTCCCTCTCAGGACTGTTTTCGCTGTGTCCCACAAGTTTTGGGTTGTTGGGAGTTCATTTTCATTTGTTTCCAGAAACTTTTTGATTTCTTTCCTAATCTCATTCTTGACCCGTTTGCTGTTTAATAGCATGCTATTCAAACTCCATAATTTTGAGTGTTTGGGAGTTTTTTCCTCAAGGTTGGATTCTAGTTTCAGTCCCTTGTGGTCAGAGAAAATGCTTGATATGATTTCAATTTTCTTGAATTTGTTGAGGCTTGTTTTGCGTCCTATCATGTGGTCTATCTTTGAAAATGTACCATGTACATTTGAAAAGAATGCGTATTTAGCTCTTTGGGGTTAAAGGCTCTATATATATCAGTTAATTCCATTTGATCTAGGGCATTGTTCAGTGCCACAATATCTTTGTTGATATTTTGTTTGGAAGATCTGTCCATTTTTGACAGTGGGATGTTAAAATCCCCTACTATAATTGTGTTGCTGTCAATATCTTTCTTGAAGTCCCCCAAGATTTTCTTTATGTTTTTGGGTGCCCCTATGTTGGGTTCATATATATTTACAATGTTTATGTCTTCTTGGTGGGTTCTTCCCTTGAGTATTATTAAGTATCCTTCTGGGTCTCTCTTTATGGCCTTTTTTCTGAAGTCTATTTTATCTGATATGA
>PVJI01013856.1:27817-46338 GCA_004026765.1 Micronycteris hirsuta | reverse complement strand
CAAGAAGGGGCTGGAGAGAGATATTTCAAATCATGAAAAGCAAAGGCCTACAACCAAGAATAATCTATCCAGCAAAACTTTCATTTAGAATGGAAGGGCAGATAAAGTGCTTCTCAGATAAGGTCAAGTTCAAGGAGTACATCATCATGCAGCCTCTACTATATGAAATGTTAAAAAGTTTTGTATGAGGACTCAGGAGTGAAGGCACCGAGGCCAGATCAGCTACTGGGGAATTCAGATCAGTCACAGCCAAGACGCTTGTGAGGTAAGCAAGCAAAATACAAGCAGAGAAACAAAATAGAACCAGAGACATTGAAGTTTAGAACATTCTGGAGTAACCAGAGAGGAGGGGAAGGGGAGAAGGGGGACAAGGGTATTCAGGAACTGCTATAAAGGACATATGGACAAAACCAAGGGGGAGGGTGGAAGCAAGGGAGGGAGGTGGGTTTGCCTGGAGTGGGGTGGGGGGAGGGTAAATGCAGACAACTGTAATTGAACAACAATAAAATAATTTAAAAAAATAAAATAAAATTCCATTATAAACAGTTAGATTAAAAAAAAAGCGTGAATTCCTTGCTTGTAGAATTGCCAAAGGAAAGGCTGCAAGATGACTTGTAGAGGGTATTAAAGAAGGGGTTCATGAAACAATGGGGCTTGGGCTACATAACTTTTCAAGACTCTCTGAGGTCTCTGTGATTCTAAGTGCTTTATTAGGGAATAAAAACAGACAATGGAAGAATGGGAAAGATTAATGCTGATTGTAACAATCTGTGGGACTGTACAGGATGTGGGACTTCATCTGAGATTTGAAGAACAGCTAAGATCTCAAGACATAGTGATGAAGAGAAAGTGCATTCCAAGCATAAGAAACCGCATAAACAATTGCAAATGTTGTACTGGGAAATGGCACTGTGCACCACAGAAAGACTGTAGGCTTTGGAGTTAGCACAACCTGCATTCAAGTTCTCTTGCAATCAAGTCAATGATTGCATCTTTACCCAGAACCTTAGCTAAGACTTGCACTCTCTCTATTACCACATCCTTCTCACTCCCAACTGGTCCAAGAGACATCTTTATGGGTCTCATGCACTTCTTAAACTCACTGTGTTTCCAACTAATCTAGCTGTATTCCATTTGAAATCTGCTTCTCTTTCTATATTCACTATCTCAGTAAAAGCATCACTAAATACCCTAGTTGCCTGGCCAAAATATGGGAGTCAGCTTAGATTTATCCTTTTCCACCATGGTTCATATCCACTGCCAATCCCCACTTCTCTTCTATAACCAAAATGCTAGCAGGCCAACCCTATCAAAGAACATAAATAATTTGCTTACTGAATTGATCATGTATGTTCAGTGTGGGAAGGGAGGGGTCATAAAAATAGTCATGTTTTTCTTAAGGATTATTAAAAATTGTAATTATAATAATAATGATAAACAAAGGCTACTCTATAGTTCCAGGAAAATCTCCTAAGCCCTTTTCATGTTTTAATACACTTAACCCTCACAAACACCTTATGATATTGGTAATATTATTATCCCTATTTTCCAAATGAAGAAACTAACACACAGATAGATCATACAATTTTGCAAAGACACACAACTGTCAAGAAATAAAACTGTTTGTACTTATGCAGTCTATCTTCAGGGGATGGTCTTTAAACTAGTACAATAACTTAGTTCAGTCAGCCATCCAGCAATCTAAAATATTTCTATGTTCAGTAAACATGTTATTAACAAAATCCAAGTTCTAAAACTAACTCATATTAGAATATAAAAGAAAAGATTAATGAGAGGTTTATAGATATAGTAAAAAATGGAATAAGAATATGTTATATATGAGTCATTTTATGCTAATAATTTTCATTTACCTTTACCACTTACTTACCATGTGTGGGTACTATCATTTCCTCATCTTCAAAATAGAGATAATGACACCTGCCTCTCAGGATTATAAAATTAAATTTTGCTGGTAAAAGCCTACTGCGTAGTAAGTGTAAATAAATGATGTCATAAAACACACTCAACACCAATGTTGGTAATTTTTCTATTGTCTATTCTATGCTCTTGGATTCTTGAGCCAGAGTCTACAATCCATATTTCCCAAGGTCCCTTGTTTTCACTTTCAATTAATATCTGAAAATTAGAGGTGACTACATGTATTAACCTCAGTGTTGTCACTGAGTTAAATCTCTAACTTTTCTATACTTTATGACAGTATGCAATCCATAAGTGAAAGCCTAAGATAGGGATTGCCAACTCAAATGTCTACAGGAACTAGGTAGATAACATAAATGAATGAAGCAGTTCAGGTATTGGATGAAGCTGGGCCTCTGATACTGAAGAAGTATATGGCTTATCTAGAAAGGGCAACTTCTCTTTCGTGGCAGCCAATTGCTATATCAAACACCAGCCAATTTCCAACATAATTTAGAAATCCAGATATTTATAGGAAGTCCTTTTATTTTCAATATATTCAAATTTTTAAAAATTATTTTGTTGGTCAAACAAAACACTTCAGCCTTTAGTAATCTGCTTGCAATCATGCATCTGGCCCTATATTTCATTGTTATTTATTTCTTCCCTTGCAGATATCTAACACAAAGTAAATCAGAAAGCCCAAAGTCCTTAGACTGAGGTCTAGATCTGGTTGGTCTTACCTTAGACTCCAGACAACTGGGAAGACTCACAATTCCTCACCCTCAACCTAGTGCCACTCCTCTATGAAACTTTCCGGGTGTTCCTGACTGGTCATAAATGTCTTCCTCCTTGGTGTCCCCCCAAGACCATTCTTCCTTGTGCTCTACTTATGTGAGGCTACACTTTTTCTCCTCAACTAAACTCTTGTAAGCTCCCTGAGAATGGGAGCTGTGTTCCTCGCCTTTACGCTCTCCAGAGCTTTGCATGTATGAATCATCCAATCTACACTGGCTGAATGAATGGGTTCAGAGGGCATCAGTGAGAGCAGGGAATCTAAGCATTATGCAGGCACTCACTTGGCAGTATGATGGCAGGTGGCATAGTAGAAAGTGCACATACATTTGATTTTGACACCTACTAGCTACAGAGCCAAGGCAGGAGTGTTGCTTTTCCTTTCTGAATCTTTTTCCCCAAATGCCCACCTCCTGTTTGCTTAAAATAAAGGATTTAACATGCATAGAACTTAGTGTAATTCTCAGAGTACCCAATGTGTGTATGCACACATAAATTTAAGTTTCCAGAAACTTCTTTTCTATTCATAATGTTCCCAAACAATTTTGTAAGACAAACATATAGGCAGATCTTCCTTCAACCAAGCAGGAAGATCAGAAAATTCCATCAGAATTCCATGAACTTTCCATGGAATTATTAAGGACCCCTTTTCATGAGATTCCCACATTTTTCCATATCAAGTTCTTATTTTCAGCCATAATCACATTAGCTTGCAAGATGCGACCCTCTCCCCCGAATGGAGATATAAGGAGAGACCAAGTTTATTGGTAATCTTATTAGGCCCATTGCCTTGAAATATTTATGTACAGCCTGTGCTTGTTTTCCCATTGATGACAGCAAGGATCTGTTTCTGGATTGTATGAAATGTTTCAGGGAGACATGTGATTCTGACCTTTGGATGCCAAGCTGACTTTCATAATTTGTAAGCTAGCTTTGGGAAAAGCATCCTTTGATCATCTCAGCTGGGGGCGGAGGGGGGGGATCTTTATTAGGAGTGCTCACTGAAGACTGTGCACACACTCTCATTTTGCCCACCCACTGTCTGCCCAAGACAAGGTAATAGCACATGGTCTTTTCTCACTCAAAAACTAAATAAAAGTTTAGTTTATTTCTTCTAAAAGTCCAGCCCCTTTCATAATGACTTGTCGGAAGGCACTCCCCTCACTTAATTGTCAAAGGAGCACCATGCTAAGATCAAAGCAGCTGTGGGGATGGAAGGGAAATGTTAGGATAACAAAAAGGAAAAGAGGAAAGAGAAAGAAAGAAGGAAAAAGAAAGAGAGAGAGAGAGAGGAAGGAAGGGAGGGAGGGAGGAAGGAAGGAAAGAAGGAAGGAAGGAAGGAAGGAAGGAAGGAAGGAAGGAAGGAAGGAAGGAAGGAAGGAAGGAAGGAAGGAAGGAAGGGGAAAGAAAAAAGAAAAGAAAGGAAGGAAGGAGAAGGAAAGAGAAAAAAGGAAAGAGTGTGAAGTGGGATGGGATTATAGCACCACTCTTGGTCGCCTCTTTTGTTTGTTTGTGTCTACTAAACCATGACAGCCACACATCTTACATACCTAATACCTATGGGCAAATAGGGTCCCGGGGCAAACTGTGCTGTGTATTCCCAAAAAGAGTCCAGTAAACTTTCAAGGGTTTGGCTATGACCGTCACCTCTGAGCAGTGAATACACATTTCCCACTGGGTTCTGTTTGGCCACTGCCTGGCTGCACAGCTGTGCTGATTGCTCAGCGGGGAATGCCATGTCTGTTCTCCAAAGGAATTTAACAAATTAACTATGAACAAAGTCGCTTGGACATGACATAGATTCACACATGCTGTGTCATACCAAGGAGAAGCTTGTCAGCTTGCTGTTTTCACAGATATGAAAAGAAAATTCCCAGGACCCACCAAATTGATGGAAGTAAAACTATATTTAGAAAAGGACGCAGGAGGCAAGGTGAGGGAACAGGGCAGCTCCACACACCAAGAGGAAAATCCCTAAAAATACTTGCATTTAAAGGGTCACAAAGGCAGTTAATTGGTGATAGAAAGGAAGGCTTATTTTAAATAAATCCTCACAGATTAGTATACTATCTGTACATGTGTATACAGAGATATAGTCAATGATCTAAAACCAAACAGTGAAAGTGGAATGGTTGTACACACTGCATCATTCCAGGTTTTGTGCTTGATATATTATGTATATGACCTTGTTTTAATTCATACGATGATCCAGCAGGGGACATGTTAAATCAGAAGTGCAGTAGGGGAGAGTAAGGCTCAAAAAGAAGTTTAATATACAGAAAAGGTAAAGGATTGTGTGATTCCATTTGTGTGAAATATCAAGAATAGGTAAATCCTTAGAAGCAAGAAGCGGGTTTCCAGCGGCTGAGAGGAAGGGGGAATGGGCAGTGATGGCTGAATGGGTAAAGGTTTCCTTTTGGGTGGTAAAATGTTTTTGAACTAGATAGAGGTAATAGTTGCACAACATTGTGTGTGTACTAAATGCCACTGAATTATACACTTTAAAATGATTAATTTTGTTTTTTAAACTTTATTTTTATTATTTACACTATTACAGACATCCCCCTTTACTCACACCCCCCCCACCCTTCACCAGCCTCCACTCAAGCTCCGCCTCCCTTCCCTCTGGCATCTCCACACTGTTGTCTGTGTCTATGGGTTATGCATGTATGTTCTTTGGCTAAACGCTTCACCTTCTTTTACCCAGTCCTCCCCATTATTTCTCCCCTTGACAGCTGTCAGTCTGTTTCTTCCATGCCTATTTCTATTCTGTTTGTCAGTTTATTTTGTTCATTGTATTCCACATAAAAGTGACGTCATATGGTATTTGTTTTTCACTGACTGGCTTATTTCATTTAGCATAATAATCTCCAGGTCCATCCATGCTGTCACAAAGGGTAAGAGTTCCTTCTTTATTATGGCTGTGTAGTATTCCATTGTGTATGTATTCCATTATTATGGCTGTGTATGTATTCCATTAGTGTACCATAGCTATTTTATCCACTCATTTACTGATGGGCACTTGGGCTGTTTCCGGATCTTGGCTATTGTAATAATGCTGCTTTGTGTATATATGCTTTCAAATTGGTGATTTGGGATTTTTAGGATATATTTCCAGAAGTGAGATCGTTGGGTCAAAAAGCAGTTCCACTTTAAAATTTTTGAGGAAAATGAAATAAAATAATTAATTTTATGTTATATAAACTTTGCCCCAACAAAAAAAGAAGTTAAATAAATTTTGTTTAGAGTTACACAGTTATGAAGATTGGAACCCAGATTTGTCTAAATCAGGTGCATGACAGAAGATGAATAGTCTGTAAATTCATTAGTGGTTCATATACAGAACTAACTGTATTTCCAAATAGTAGTGCTTCCTTTTTAACTCTGGCCCTTGATACATACCTCTTCTTCCATGCTCTTTTTCTCAGTTCACCAGCTCTAGGCTTTTATCTGATTAGCTTCTAACCCTTCAGGATTCCTCCTTCACCACTATGACTGCACCAGATGCTTGCATATATTACTCATTGTGCTGTATTTAAGTCCACATTTATTCATGTGACAAAAAAGTTTTATTGTCATGCTTAAATACAAAAATGGAGTTGGTGAGACATTTTTATCAAAGAAGAGCAAAGTTAAATGTCTTGATTAATTACAGCAAAGAACCAAGGCAGTTCATAACAAATATCTCTGGCTGGTGGGAGATTATTTTTATATGTTTTGTAGCTTATCTTTATTTTCCAAAATTTAATACCAAGTATGAATAAATATTAGATTCATAAAAATTATTTCTTAAAATCTATCAACTGTAATAAATTCATAGTATATAATATCCTTTAATTTTGTCATTAATGTACACCCTCAGTAACCTTTAATTGTTATTCTCAAACACCATCACTAAAAACACAACAGAAAAATGTTTTTGCTTTGTTGTACTTCTCATTAATTTCTAGTAATTTAAGAATATCTCTTCTTTTTGTAAACTTAAAGGCAAAATATTTAATTTGTTAATCTTGAATTCACATAAAAATGTCTTCATTTTAGCCACTTTATGGGTTTAAACTGCTTTGTGAACTGGATTGAAATCCAGCCACCACTTACAACTTGCTTGTGTGGATACATCTATCCCCTAATCTCAATTCATGTGAAAAGAAAAACTCAATACAAACCCTCCTGGTCTGGAAACTGCCCATCCTGATCTTCTCTCAAGGAGCCACCAATAAATATTCGCTTATCCATGCCAAGTTCTTGACAGCCAACAGCAGGCATTATTTCCTCCATGTTCCAGGTGGGGAAATCGAGGTCAGAAGGGTTAGATAATTTACAGAAGCCTCACAACTAATCATTGCCGAGTTTAACTCTCAGTCAGTCAGAAGGGTTGATTTCCAATCAGAAATTTAAAACGAATGCTGTGGGGAAGTGACATTTCTTTTGTTTTCAAGAAGAATCAGAGCATCTTCTACATTGTAATATACTAGAAGCCTCATCCCCTGGAACTGTTGGTGATCTGTCACTTTCTAGTCACCATTTTTGATTCGGCCCAGTCATCTTCATTGTTATTACAGAACACTGATGTTCTGAAGGTAGAAAAGGTTTTCCATGAAACAAGGATGGTGGTAAATTACAGATAAACTGGCTAGAGATCATAGATGGCCTGTATTGTTCATGGAGAAACTGCACAGCCACAGTTTGTACTCTGCATAAATCCCTAGATTTGGCACAAATAAAATTTTAACTTATGATATTAAATCTTTAAATGAAAAATCAGTATGTTTTGTCTGAATTAATTTGGAACATACTAAAATTGTACAAGTTGTGGATAACAAGAATGTTCAAGGGGCTCAGCCTATTTTTTAAGCTGTCATTAGAAATGATTAATATTTAAGAGAAATCAATAAAAATTGCATTTGAAAAAAAATCAATATTTAAGCAAAAGCATTACAAATCAATGACTAACACTGACACCCTTCATATATTAAAAAGGTTTGTTTTCCTCTGGCATGTGGGTAATGCTACAGCTGTATTAAGCAAAATTTTAAAGTGGTGATATATTAGTATGAGCCGTAGGGATAAATCATTGTGAAAATCAACTGCAGTCCTTTAAGAGAAAGAAAAACATTGGAGTAAATGCCAACAAATATTAAATCTCACTGTCAAATATATATTAAATGTAAGTACATATGGATTTGTATATATATCTGTCTCTAGCCATCTTTCTTCCACCCCTTCTTGCTCACATAGTAGCTATGTCAAAAAAGAAGGCATGGTTATTTAAAATGGTAAATATAGTTGTGTTTTATTTTAGTTGTGGCAGATGAAAAGAATAACACTATCCCTAAATTCAGGCCCATGAGTAAATTGCAATCCCAAAGGATTCTCTAAACAAATATGCACACTTCATAACTAGTTTTACCTTTGTCCCCAATACGCTATAGAATTATCTGTCCTGGTGACTTAGACTAGACCATGCATGAGTTAGACTAGGTAGGCTTTTCTTAACTCTTCAAGAATTAGTGTCCCCCCAAAGCAGGCCCCTTTCAAGTTTCTACTTGGGTTTTCAAAAGCAGCCTAGTCTCATTCCAAGAGAGATGGTACCCTACCCATGCCATACTCTGCTAGCTACATGTGACCCAAGAAAAACAGTGGGGGAGGAGATTTGCCTAAGTCTTCTTCCATTTGTAATTCTTTTACATCAGCTGAGTGCCTTTCACTCAGATACTTTTCCAACCTCATGTCATTCCACACTTCCCTGTGCTCTCACTGTTTTAGCGAAACAGGCCTTGATGTACAAAGAAATAGTCCTTTGTAGTTTGCTCAAGAGCTGCTCATCTACTGCCTCTGTAACATGGGGTCCCAGTTCTGAGGTCTACTGAGAGAATGAGAAACCCAAATTTCTCATGCAGTAGTGATATACAGTTTTACTGTTCCTATATACAAGTACTTCTGCCAATTAAATATTATCTCTACAAACAAGGACTTAGGTCTTTTTAAAATGTACTGAATACACACACTGTAAAGAAAATAAAAAAGGTACTTCAAGGTTATAGAGATTTTACTACAATTGAATAGTTATGCAGGAAGAATGGCGAGATTGGAGCTAATTATAGTATGAATAAAACATAATAAATTGTTTAACATTTTGTTTATTTCTAGAAGAGGGTTTTATATTTGTTACTTTTTTTTTCATTCTGAAGCTAGTTAACTTCCTGTCAGATATTACACACAAGTTGAGTTAACCCAATCTCCTTTTAGTCAGAAATTAATCTGTGAACCATTCAAATGGCTCATTCAAATAAACTCATTTTCTAAGGATTTGTATAATGTACAATGTAAAATTGGTTGAATGAGTTTCTTTGCATTGAATAATATGATAAGTGGCTCCTGAAATATTGTTTGAATCAACCCTGCTTAAAGTCTACTGAAAACAATGTGGGCTGGGATTTTTTCCCCCTCAAGGCAAAGGCCACAATACCTAAATCTCCAATTCAGGAAGATAATCTGTAGAATACTGGAAGACAAGGACATGTATTTGGCCAGTGAAATCAGATGAATCAAATCTTTCAGCTAGCAAAGATTCTTTCCAGATCATTTCATATCCATAATTAAATAAAATTTATTTCTATTGTGTGTCCCTGTTCCATTTGCTATTTTACTATTGTGTTAGTTTACTCACTAATGTATTAATTAATTCATGCTCTCATTAAACATATTTACTGAGGGCCTGCTATGTGTCTTAATAAGAAGACATATACTTGAAGAGATAACTAGAACAATACAATGAGCAAAATAGGAGAAAAATCAGAAGATATTTTGGGAGCAGAGAGAAAAGGTATTTAATTCACCCCGGAGAGAGATATCAAGCAAACTTTTTAAAAGGGGAGACACCTGATATTCATTTTAAATGTTGACAATGAAGAAGGGGCAGAGGAAGCATTAGCCAAGGTATAGACGTGAGACTCATCATACCGTATTTTGCTGTGTATAATGAACACTTCTTTGCCCAAGCTTTTGAGGGATAAACAAGGATTTGCATTATACATGGGCAGTACTAAAATGTGGGTGCACATTATACACCGCAAAATATGGTACTCTGTGTGCCAGAACAGTTTTGTGTTGTCAGAACATCAATTTCAAAGCAAAGAACTGCAGCAGATGACATGGAGTGATAAACCAGGCCCAGAGTACCAGGGACTTCTCAGCCACCCTAAGGAACTTGGATTATACCCTTCAGGTGATGCAAAGTCATCAAAAGGTTTTACTTAAGGGAGCGCCATGGTTAGATTTGCCTGTCTGAAAGAATGGGAGTTGAGACAGACAAAATTAGATCAGGAAAGTGAGTCAAAAGTTGTGGTAGTAGTTCAAGTAGAGATACAGGAAAAGTCAGAAGCTGGACAGAAGCAATAGGGTTTAAGAACATGGGGTGGATACAACAAATACGTGAGCTCTAAAATTTGCAAGATTTAGTGAGCAATGAAAGAAAGGCATTAGGACTGGAGGATGAAGAAAAGGGCACAGTCAAAAATGACAGGTTTTGAATTTGGGTGACTGCTTATGTCACTCAAATAGAGAATCCATTGCAGGAGATAGGTTTAGGGGTGTGCTTTTTTTTCAATCAGTTTGAATTTTGAACAGTGTGAATTATATAGAGTATCTCACTACCAGAAAGTGTTCAACTATAGGAAGTTGGAATAGCAGAAAGTCTGGGCTAGAGATAAAATTTTGAAATGATCAGTGTTATAATAGTAGTTTAAAATACAAAAGCAGATGAGATCCAATCTTCTACTTCACTTTGACAATGAAAATGGAGTTTTGGTACCATAAACACTGTCACCAGTGGTTGTTACTTTATCTGACTTTTTAGAAAACTCCTTGGATCCTGAGAAATAGCAGAAACATTTCTCTTCCCTTCTGATAAGAGTATTTTGGTCAGTGTATTTCAAGTTATGTATCATGACCTGTTAGTAGGTTGTGAAATTAATTTAGTTGATTTGATAAATGTTCATTATGAATCAAATAAAAGAAAACACATTCACCCGAATTGAAGAGGGTAGAAAACAGAGTGTATCTCATATAATAAGTAACTGTGTGTGTGTGTGTGTATTTTGCTGTTGTGTTGGGGTTGTGGTCAAATGTTTGAAATTGATATCCAGAGTGAGAGAAATTCAAAGTGGTTTCTTTCACATAGAAAAGAGAAAATAAAGAAAACTCTAAAAATAGCAAGTTAATATAATATTTAATAGTCCACATTTATATTTAGGAAACAGAATTAAGGCAGAGACAAAGAAGTTATGGCTCAAGAGAAATGCTAGGAACTACGGGAAGGTGAAATAAAGAATGATATGCCAATGTGTATAGAAGTCGGCATTGCATGAAGTTTCCTGTGATTTTAGAAAAGTAGATGAGATAAATTAAATTATGGTATTTAACGAGAAAAAAGCATTAAAGATGAAGCAATGAGATACATTTAAAAATATTGGTAAAATGAGAAATGTCCACAAAGCAACTTGAGGAATAATCGGAATTACAAGGAGAGGGGGCTGTCATTAAAGACTAGGATGGGAACTTTTCAAGACTTCCCCAAACTCTACAAAATCCCTGCCTCCAAAACTTCATGGGAAAGGTTGCTACAAAACATCAAAAAAGCAAATATCTGTTTGATTTCCTCTTCTTTTGTAAAACCTTTCTTTGACTTGTGTTTTCTGTTTTGTTTTGGAAAGAAATGAACTTTATTTACTTAGGTTTAAAATACCTACGAATAATAAGCTTTAAGGAATAAATAAAATGTGTAAAAACATTGAAAATGTATGTTAAATGTAATGGATTTACAAATAAGAAAGACAGGGCAAGGAATTTTTTTACTGCAAATCATTATGAAGATAAATTAAATTTAATTTTAAATTTAGAATTTGCAACTCTAGGGACAAATAAACATTGTAAAACGAAGTTGAGAAATCACGGCCTCAGGTCTGGGTTTTCCTCTGACTGTGAAGGAGTTGAGAAAAATAATCTTTCTTATTAAAACTTATTAGTATCTTACCAGAAAATTTGATTCAGCTTTGGGTAAAAGAATAACCTCAAATAACAGCAGATTTGAAAATATAGAAATTTACTATTCTCGCTCTTGATCAAGAAGTACAGAGGTAAACAGTCCAGGGCTAACAGCACTTCACAGTGATAATGACCCAAACCCCACTGGATGTGTATTTTCTCCTTGTGATCATCTCATTATCCAATATGGTAGTGGGTGCAGGTAAGGGAGAATTGAACGCATCCCTTTACAGACACTTCCCAGAAATTCCATACACTACACTTAGGTTCGATTGACTTGTCCTTAGTCCTGTGACTACACATAGTTGGAAAGAGGAAGCTAGAAGATACAATCTTTATTCTGGGATGTTTTGTGCCAAACTATAAATTCTATATACCTTAATAGATTCCAAGAAATTTTAAATTCACCATCATCCAAATAAAAATATTTCCCTTCTTAGGGTGTTCTATCTTTTCAGTTTTTCTGGGAGTGAGGGTTCTTTTAGGATACAAGACTTTCACTACTAAAAATGAGAAAGTTCTGGGTAAACCAGGGTTAGAAATAGAGACTATATACTTATTTTATCGATACTGTCAACCCTAAAACCATATGTGAAATTCATTTTTAAAATATAGCCTTCAATGACAAGTTGAGTTATGAAAGTGTCCTCTGTGGTAGAATATCTTAATTTTTGAAGGCAGATTTTATTTCTAAATAGTCAAGACTCATTTGGAGACAACTCTAATAAAGAACGACAAGCAAGAAAATACTCTAACCTAAACCTAAAATATATTTTGGGAAATATTTTAATCAGTGATAACATTGTCGAAATACTACATGGGTCCCGAGTGTTGTAACAGGGATTCCCTCCTCCGCAGAAGGGAGGGGCCGCAGAGGAGGCTGCTGCCTCTGGCAACAGTAAACAAGCTAGCGTGGTCAGCGTGTGTTGCCCGGCAACCGGCAACCAAGCCGTGCTGCAGTGCCGCTGACCCAGCAGGAGGAAGGGCAGAGGGACAGCATAGAACAGAGCCTGCACTCGCCTGGAAGGACCCATGAGAGAGGTTGGAAAGTGCCAACGGCAGTTTGGGGTCAATCAGGAGATAGAGCATGATTCCATAACCTCAGGCAACACTAAACAATTATGCAGCTCATGACACCACTTGAACAGAGCCTGTGCAGACTGTGGGGGCTGAAAAAGTCACAACACGCGTGTAAAATCCTCCTACCCTCTTCTGGATCTTAGTGGCCAGAGGAGGGGCAAATACACTGTGCAGCTGATGCCCATGGTAACATCGGTCTGGAACTGGCTAGGGTTTGGGCACTCCCACAGTGCGTAGGATTACAGGGCAAAGATTTAAGACAGAGTGTGTGCAGAAGTTCGGGCTCTCTTCCTTGCACCTTTTCCCAGTCAGGGTGGGACACAGAGTGTTCACAGGACTGATGGCCCCCACTCAGGCACCCGTTTTGCATGGTCAGGAGCCAGTTCACAAAGGCTGAGTCCTGTGCACAGGATACATGCCTTGCCAGCCATGGGCCCATGGGGACCCGCGGCTCTTGCCTCATCCTGCTTTCTCAGTCCAGTCTGGAGGAGGCTTCTGTGTAACGTGCACCTTGCCAGTGGCGGACTCACAGGGACTCTGCAGCCCCATGCTGCACGGCATGAGTCCTGAACTGCTCCCATTCTCTCCCCCTGAGAGCAGCACACAGATGCATAGGTTAGGAATGCTCCTTGTCCCCAAGGGCACAGGCAGCCCTGGACACCAAGGCCCAGTGAACTGAGCCCTTCACAAGACTGGCTGCAGTGGTCTGGCAGTGCTCCCTGGCCAGGAAGAGGGGGAAAGCTGCAGCAAGGTAATGGAGATGCTGGCCTCATAACTGTCCAGTCCAGAGAAAGAGAAAGAGAGCCTGGTACTAGAGAGATAGAGACCCAACCATGTAGCAACCTTGGACTCCAGAAGGGCAGATAAGAATGGAGGGGGGTCTCTGGGCATGGATTGGGATTTCAGCCTTGTGGGGAACAAGTGAATTTCTGTGTTTTGCACAAGAAAATAGGTTGGAGCAGGGGAGACTCCACTCCCCCAAATTGGGCACCCTGTTAATAAAAACATTTTTCCTTCCTGTACACAATCTCTTTTGTAGTTGTATACAGCAGCAGGCAGCCGAAGTAACAATAGGACATCTTCGAAAGGAAATTATTGAAAAGGAAAACGCCTTGCTAGTTTGTAGCCACAACCCAACATATTTCTAAAAATCAATATACCTTAATTAACAAAAAGCTCCAAATAGTAATATAATTATATTTAAGTCCTTTGAAAAATACAATTTTTCTTAAGCTTATCTGTATTGAATATTTTAAAAAGACATTTCTATTTTCAGCAAACCTGCATGCATTATTTCTTAATTACGATTCAGAACCAATATTGTCCAAGACATCTTTTCCCATTACAGCCTCCGGAACTGTCCTTAGCTGCTTTTGTAACAAATTATCCAAGCCAAAGACAACTCAACAGGTGGGGTGATCATTTTGATGGCTTCTCTAAAAACAACACCTGCACAGCTCCAATGTTCTGGGCTTCTCTTCAACCACGAAGGGAGGGAACATGAGGGACCCACTCCAACTTAAGCTATACTTGTCAAATCTGGGCCATATTTTTTTTTTATTTTTTTTTAAAATTGTATTTATTTATTTTCAGAGAGAGGAGAAGGGAGAGAGAAAGAGCAGTGTATGGTTGCCTCTCACATGGCCCTCATTGGGGACCTGGCCCGCAACCCAGGCATGTGCCCTGACTGGGAATCGAACCGGGACCCTCTGGTTCCCAGTCTGCGCTCAATCCACTGAGCTACACCAGCCAGGCCTGGGCCATATTTTATTTCCGAGAATCAGAAGCAACTTCCAGATTTAAGCAGAATAGGACAATTTCATAGGACATTTCAATCAGGCCACAGATTTGTACTATTAATGGAGAACATTACTGAAGATAAGTACCCCCAGGAAAGAACTAACTGTGAGTCAGAGTTTTAGACCTTCCAGTGCTAAAGAGTTGTTGTTTCCATCGACAGGCACACACACAAAAATCATTCTCCTCCTGAGAAATGAAAATTCATTATATCACCCTTCTCATATGTAAATACAAACTTCTAGAATGAAAACATGAGAAACTAATAAGCAACTATTTGGCAAAGAAAGAAGAGTCAACATTTAGGCCTTGAATGTGTTGCTCTAAACTAAATTTCACCTTGTTTTTGATTGTTCTATTTACCAAAAAAAATGAAATGAAGATATTTGACTTAGCTTCGTAGTTTTTTATTAGGTACTCTGATCAACCTCATAAATAGAAGTTTTGTTTTTTATTGGAGTCAGTGTGGTGAATACTAGTAGAATAAAAAGCTCTGGCAACCACTTTCCTTGATGCAGAAGGAAAGTACTTACTACTTTTGTCTGTCACCTTCTATCTGCCACAACACTAATTGAGATATTCTGTATAATTTTTCAAATCTGTTCATATAAAGTATATGTAATAATGATTATCATTTTTGTGAGTCATAATTTGTAAGATGCTTTCTAAATCACCAAAGTCATTTTACCCTCCAAATAACCTTTCTAGATTAATATTATTTTGCCTATTTTACAAACAAAAAATTGAGGGATAGAACATTTAAGCATATTTCTGGAGCTATCAAAGCCAGAAAGTAGCTAAAAGTTCAATTTTTCTAACCCTAAATTTAACACTTTTTCTCCAATGCCAAATATTCTACTTGGAAAGTTATCAAAACTTCTTTATGCTGCTCATTAGGAGACAAAAATAAAACCAGCTTCATATCATTTTCTGTTAATGTAAGAAAGATATGCTAAATATTTCTTCAGCAAAGACCTACAAAAGCCAGAATAAAAAAAGGACACATACATGCACACACACTCACATATATCCAAAACAAGAGGAAGCAGTTGACCCTCATGAAGTATATATCATGAATCTACAAATTCTTCCACAGAAAAAGGCATATATTACAAACAAACATTTACAGACAATTTCTGGAAAGTTATTGAGCCCCCTTAGCTCATTTGCAGATAACTGCAGATAGAATCTCTACTGTACTGGAACATTTTAGTTGCCATGGTCACCTAAATCTATTTATTTTACAAGCATGCTAAATAGGCATTTTCTAGTTCTCCTTTTACTGGGTTCCTCAGTAGCATTAGATCCTAGGTGCCCTTCCTTCATTCTTGAGACATTTTCTTTCTGTGGCTTATGTGATACTAGAGTAGATATTCCCCCTAATTCTCTGGCTGTTCCTTTTGTTTCCTAGCTCATCTCTTTCTAGCTGGTCTCTAAATGTTGTGAATTTCTCAGGGGTTGGCCCTTGTCAATCTCTAATCTCTTCCTAGATGACATCATTGATGCTGTGACTTTAATTATCAGCGTAAGGAGATGACTTCCAAATTTCCAGTAAATATATTTCAAGTCCAGACCATTTTTGTGCATTCTGACTGCTTAATCAATATCTACTTAGATGTCTCAAAGCCATATCAATTTGTATCTGTCCAAAAGTCAACATGTGTGTTTTAGCTACAACTTAATTCCTCTCACACATTCTTTCTTAGTGGCTGGCATCAGAGCACTTCCAGTCTCACACACCAGAAACCTAATAGTTACTTGTGGTACAACTTTTCACCATGATCCTCAAACTCATCCACCAAGAAATCCTGCCAGATTGATCCCCTAAATAACCCTATTCACTATCATCACTTTCCTAACCCAAGCGGGCATGCTGACTCCTGGACTACAGCAAGAGCCTGCCAATTGATTTTCCCATATCCATTCCTGGCCACTTCACATTCATTCTTCATGTTATAGAAGAGAGCATTGTAAAATGCAATTGATCCTTCCAGATTCCTGTGTAAAATCCTTGAGTCATTTACTACCGTCCTTAGGACAGAATGACCTTTTTAATGTGACCTTAAATGTGCCAAGCATAATTAGCCATATCAGCCACATTTCTTAACACATTTTACCCCTCCCTGTCTGTATTCAAAGTCAAATGACTCTTTTTCAAAATTTATCATATGCCTTCTTTTCACAGGTCTTTTGCACAGCTGGTTGGTCCTCCTGCCTAGAATACCCTTCCCATCTATCACCTATACACTTGCTTAGTTATCACCTATTCAACTTCAGCTCTCCATTCAAAAGTGATTCCCTCTGAAAAACCTTCCTTGATTATCCAGATTAGATTAGTCACCCTTTAATTCTAAACATCTTATCTGGTTCTTTCTTAATTGATTCATGATTTCATCATGATTGTAATGGTATTTATGTAATTGTTTGATGATGTTCTTTCTTCTATACTAATATGAAACTTCATGTGTGTGGGTGGAGACTAAATCTTCTTAACAGTGAGGAATAATTGACAAACAGAAAATGCACAGCTTCATAGGTATATAGTTTGAAATGTGGATATAGAACATTTCTGTCACCCAGATAGCTCTCCCACACTCCTTGTTAAACAACCCCCCAAAACTCAGAGTCAACACACATTTAGACTTCTGTCACCATATATTAGCTTTGCCTGTTCTTCAACTTCATATAAATGGAATCATTTGGTATGTATTCTATGGCCTGACTTTCTTCATTCAACATATGCCAGTGAGATTCACTGATGTGTATCAGTAGTCTGTTCTTTTTATTGCTGAATCCATTTTGTGAATCTATCACACTTTGTTTATTCATTCTCTTGCTAATGTACATTTTACTTGTTTTCTGTTCTTTACTGTTTTGAATAAAGCTGCTATAAACACTTATGCAAGTATTTTAGTGGGTTTAAATTTTTATTTCTAATGGGTAAATAGTTAGGAATGGACTTGCTGGGTTATAAGGCAGAGGTAGGTATCTCACTTTACAAGAAAGTGTCACAAAATTTCCAAGGTTTTGTACTATTTTACATTCCCATTAGTAATGGATGATAAGTTCCTCTTGCCAGTACTTGCTGTTGTCATTTTTTTAAATATGAACCATTTTTGTGTGTGTGAAGTTGTCTCTCATTGTTTCCATTTGCTTTTTCTTGTGACAAGTGATCTTAGTAAAGTTTGATGTGCTCATTGGCCATTTTTATATTTTCTTTTGAATATCTAGTCTTTTCTTTCTTTACTTTTTTAAGTGGGTTGCTTGTTCTTTTTATTATTGAGTTGTAGAATCTCTTAAATCCTATGTCAAACATATGTCTTGCATATATTTTATTCCAGATGCCTATTTATTTTTAAGAGTATGTTTTTTTGTTTTTTTAATTATTTTATTGTCGTTCATTTACAGTTGTCTACATTTTCCCCCCACCGCATCCCCTAACCCCAGCCAAACCCACCTTCCCCCCTTGCTTCCACCCTCTCCCTTGGTTTTGTCCTTGTGTCCTTTATAGTAGTTCCTGAAAACCCTTCCCCTCATTGTCCCCTCCCCCCTCCCCTCTGGTTACTGTTGGATTGTTCTTAATTTCAATGTCTCCGGTTATATTTTGCTTGCTTTTTTCTTTTGCTGATTATGTTCTTATATAAATCCCTTTAACATTTTATGCAATAAAGGCTGGGTGATGATGAAGTCCTTGAACTTGACCTTATCTGAGAAGCACTTTATCTGCCCTTCCATTCTAAATGAGAGTTTAGCTGGATAGAGTATTCTTGGATGTAGGTCCTTGCCTTTCATGACTTGGAATACTTCTCTCCAGCCCCTTCTTGCCTGCAAGGTCTCTTTTGAGAAATCAGCTGACAGTCTTATGGGAATTCCTTTGTAGGTAACTG
>PVJI01013856.1:0-27717 GCA_004026765.1 Micronycteris hirsuta | reverse complement strand
AGATTCTCTCTTTATTTTTAATCTTGGGTAATTATGTAATTATATAATCGATGTAATTACGATGTGTCTTGGTGTGTTTCTCTTTGGGTCTAACTTCTTTGGGACTCTTTGAGCTCCCTGGACTTCCTGAAAGTCTATTTCCTTCACCAGCTTGGGGAAGTTCTCCTTCATTATTTGTTCAAATAAGTTTTCAATCCCTTGGTCTTCCTCTTCTCCTTCTGGCACCCCTATGACTCAGATGTTGGGACATTTAAGGATGTCCTGGAGGTTCCTAAGCCTCTCCTCATATTTTTGAATTCTTGTTTCTTCGTTCTTTTCTGGTTGGATGTTTTTTTTTCTGCTGGTCCACTCCATTGATTTGAGTCCCAGTTTCCTTCTCATCCCTATTGGTTCCCTGCAGATTTCCCCTCATTTCCTTTATATTATCCTTCATTTGTTCAAGTAATTGTGACAAGTTTTTGTCGAATTCTGTGAGCATCTTGATTACCAGTGCTTTGAACTGTGAATCTGACAAGTTGGCTATCTCTTCATCACTTAGTTGTATTTTTTCTGGAGCTTTGATGTGTTCTTTCATTTGGGCCATTTTTTTTCTCGGTGTGCCTGTTACTTTAAGGGGCAGAGCCTTAGGTGTTCACCAGAGTGGGTCAACTCCCGTAGCTATTTTGTGACGCTGTCTGAGGGGGCGGGGCAACCCCCATCATTGTGTTGTCACACAGCCTGTGGGGGCGGGTCTTGAGAGAACAATGGCGCTTGCTCCGCTCTCCGCACTGCTACCCCCAAACAGGTTGGGCCCCCCTGTGCTGGCTCCGGGTTGAGTGGGCGGGTCTGCACAGTTACAAGTCCCTGTGGGTCTCCCTGCCGAACTCTCCTGTGAGGCTGGAAGTTCCTCCCGCTGCCGCCTCAGCCCCCACAGGTGCCCTTAATTGGTGATTTGAGGTCTTATTTCCCCGAGTTGGTGGGTTGCTGCTCGGTCTGCTCCACTCCCATTTTTTCTGCCAGTTTATCTGCACGAGAATGAGGACCCGCTCGGTCTACCAACCTCAGCCCACTGGGTACAGGTGGGCCGGGTGCTGGCCGCATTTTGGTCAGGCACACCTGCCGCGGGTCTCTCCTGGCAGCTGCAGCGCTGCCAGTACCACTCCACAAACCGCCATCCTGCCATGCGCTCACTGCCAGGCTCACTGTGCGTTCTCCGCCCTGCTCGCCACTTGCTTCCTGCCTGGCTCTGCCTCGCTTACCAGTCTGGATGAATGTGTATTCTTTAACTCCTTGGTTGTCGGACTTGCACTCAGTTCGATTTTCTGTCAGATCTGGCTGTTTTTGTGTATTTAAATTGCTGTTTTTCCTCTTTTGGTTGTGTGAGGAGGCACAGTGTGTCTACCTATGCCTCCATCTTGCCAGAAGTCCAAGAGTATGTTTTGATAAGTAAAAATTTTAATTTTGATGAAATCAAATTATCATTTGTTTTATTTTATGGTTATTGTTTTTTTGTATACAGTTTAACCCAAGGTTGTGAAGATATTTTTGAGTTCTTCTAGCAGATTTATAGTTTTAGCTTTTTTGTTAAAGTCTACGTTTTATGCCAAATTAAGTGTGCATATGGTATGAGGTCATGATTTATTTTTTCCATCAATTACCCAGATTTTCAACTACCATTTATTAAAAGAATTTTCCCTTATAATTAAATTTAATGGTTTTGTTGAAAATTAATTAGTGGAGAGAGGAGTGATTAAAAAGTATATTCTTGAGACCCAAGATGGTAGAGGAGTAAGCAGAAGCTGCACTAACCTCTTCCCAGGACCAATGTAGAATTACAACTAAATTGTAGAGAAATTATCCTAAGTAACCAACTGAACAATAGCTGGAGGGAAGCCTTACAACAATGGACAGACAGAAAAACCACTTCACCACAATATGACTGGTTTTAAGCATGGAGGAGATGTGAGAGGGCCAGCTGGTGTCAGCTGAGATGCCAGAGGGAAACTTCAGTGTCTGGGGAGTTCCACCTGAGAAGTGTGGGGTCTAAACACCAAGCCAGGCTCCCCAGCCTACAGAGCCAGAAAGGAACCCAGATAACATCCAGCTGTAAAATGCAGCAGGGTTTCTGTCTGCCAGGGAAAGATGACTGGAGACATAGCCTCATAAAGGATCAATACACAAAATTTCATTGTGTAACCACTTACCCTGGGCTCCAGCAAAGGGGGGAAGCATGGACTAGAGATCCTTGAGGAAAGCCTGGGCGTGGTGGCTTTGGGGAGACAACCAAGGGACCTGCAGCCAGAATCCACGTGCTGAGTCATTCCCCATACTGCAAGAGCCATCTTGCTCAGACAGAGCACTCTCTTCCAACTGGCATCAGCCTGAAGGACAGCAATAGTATCACCCACAGAAATTATTCTGCCCCACCCTGTGGTTATTAAGCCTGACTGCTGATTATAGATTGACTAATTTAACAACTGAGGGAGTCAGCCACAGACTGTTGATTGCTGGTAGTCTCGAAAGGCTCCCTAAGGTCAGACCGGGACACAGTCTGACATCACCTGGGGTGGATCCAGAAACAGAAGACAGTGACCTATACAACAACATATAAGACATGGTGGACAGAGTGAATCTCAGTCAGCCAGCCAGAAGGAAGAACCCACCAAAGAATGACCCAACAACAACCAAAACCCAATTATAATCAGAGAGCGCACATAACAGGCATAAAGGGCATCCCAAGAGCATCAAATTCAGAAGATCAAGGAGACTGTACCACTGAAACCCACAGGTCTCCTACAACAGAAGGTCACACCACAAAGACAAAGAGTCAAAGCAGGTCAATCTAAGAAGCAGAAACAAATAAGAAAAGTAACCTAAAATGGGGAGACAAAGAAAGACCCCCAATCAAAAGAACAGGAGGAATCCTCAGGAAGAGTGCTAAATGAAATAAAGGAAAGCAAACTATCATATACTGAGTTCAAAATAATGATTATAAGGATGCTCAGTGAGCCCAGTGAGAACTACAAAGAAATCCAGGGAAGCTACAAGGAACTTACTGCAAAATACAGCAACATGAAAAATGACATAAAACTATCAATAAGATCTAGAAAGAAACAAAGAATACAATAAAAGGAATTAAAAGCAGGCAAGATGAAGCAGAGGATTGAATCAATGAGCTGGAGGACAGGGTAGAAAAAAATCCCCAGACAGCAACAAAATGAAAAAAGACTCAAAAAGAATGAAGAAGGTTTAAGGGAGATGCAGGACAACATGAAATGTAATAATATCTATACTATATGGATACCAGAAGTAGAAGAAGAGGAGCAAGGGATAAAAAACCTGTTTGAAAAAGTAATGACAGAAAAAGTCCTGAAATAAATGAGAGAAAGAGCCACACAAGTACAGTAAACACAGAGGGTCCCAATCATGTAAACCCAAAGAGGCCCATTTCAAGACACATCATAATTAAAATGGCAAAATTTAAAGACAAAGAGAGAATCTTAAAGACAGGAAAGGAGAAACAGTAACAAAAAGGAAGCTCTGATAAGGCTATCAGTAATCCTCAATAGAAACATTACAAGCCAGAAAGGAATGGCAAGAAATATTCCAAGTAATGAAAAACAAAGGAATTCCACCAAGACTACTCTACCTGGCAATGCTCTCATTTAAAATGGAAGGCAAAATAAGAAGTTTCCCAGACAAAAGAAGGCTAAAAGAATACCCTCCACCAAACCAGCATGGCAAGAGATGTCAAAGAGACTGCTTTAAGAAAATGAAGAAAGGTGGGGGAGGGGGGATGCAAGTATAAAGGGAAAAAATGTCAATCAATAAGTACCTATCAAAAAAACCTTAAATGTAAATGGATTAAATGCTCCAATCAAAAAACAATGGATAAGACACCATGACATACATGTATGTTGTCTACAAGAGACCCATCTCAAAACAAATATCCACACAGACTGAAAGTGAAGGGTTGGAAAAAATATTCCAATCAAATGGACATGAAAACAAGCTGGGGTTAGGAGGACACAGAATACTTAAGGGAATAATCTATCAAGAAGATATGTGCACCCAACATGGGAGCTACCAAGTATATAAGGAAAATCTTAGAGGATTTCAAGAAGTATATTGACAGCAATACAATCACAGAAGGGGATTTTAACACACCATTGTTAACAATGAATAGCTCTTCTGAGGGAAGAATCAACAAGAACATTGTGGCATTGAACAACATTCTAAGTCAAATGGACTTAATTGATATATACAAAAATTGACACCCAAAGAAGAAAAATATACATTCTTTTCAAATGCACATGGAACATTTTCAAAGATAGACCACATGATAGGACACAAAGCAAGCCTCAACAAATTCAAGAAAATTGAAATCACATCAAACATCTTCTGGGATCATAATGGCTTGAAACAAGAAATCAACCTCAAGGAAAAAACTCTAAAACATTCAAATTCATGGAGACTGAATAAAATGCTATTAAATAATAAATGGGCTAACAACGAGATGAAGAAAGAAATCAAAAAGTTTCTGAAGACAAATGAAAATGAACACACATTAGCCCCAAACCTCTGGGACACAGTGAAGGCAGTCCTGAGAAGGAAGTTCATAACAATACAGGTTTACCTAAAAAAGATTAAAATATCTCAAATAAACAACCAAACCCTACATCTACATGAACTGGAGGAACAACAACAAACAAAGCTCAGAGCAAGTAGAAGGAAGGAAATAATTAAGATCATAGCAGAATTAAATGACATAGAGACTAAAAGAACAATTCAAAGAATAAATAAATCCAGGAGCTGCTTCTTAAAAAGATAAACAAAATTCAACAAGCTTTCAACCAGACTCATCAAGAAAAAAAGAGAGAGGAGCCAAATAAATAAAATAAAAAACAAAACAGGAGAAATTACAACCGATACCACAGAAATAAAAAGGATTGTAAGAAATTACTATAAAAAACAATATGCAAAGAAATTTGACAACTTATGTGAAATGGACAAATTTCTAGAAACATACAATCTTTGAAAACCCAATGAAGAAGAAGCAGAAAGCCTGAATAAACTGATAATAACTAGTGAAATTGAAGGAGTAATCAAAAAACTCTCAACACACAAAAGCCCGGGACCGGACAGTTTTACAGGAGAATTTCCAAAGCATTTAAGGAAGAGCTAACCCCTATCCTTCAGAGACTGTTCCAAAATGTCTAAGAAGATGGAAGACTCCTAAACTCTTTTTGTGAAGCCAGCATTACCCTAATCCAAAAACCAGAAAAAGATACAGCAAAAAAAAAAAAAAAAAAAAAAAAAAAAAAAAAAAAAAAAAAAAAAAAAAAAAAAAAAAAAAAAAAAAAAAAAAAAAAAAAAAAAAAAAAGAAAACTACAGGTCAATATCGCTAATGAACATAGGTGTTAAAATCCTCAACAAAATATTGACAAACCAGATCCAGCAATACATTAAAAAGAACATACACCATGATCAATTGGAATTCATCCCAGGGATGCAAGGATGGTAAAATATTCACAAATCAATAAACATAATAAACCACGTAAACAAAATGAAGGACAAAAATCTCATGATCATATCAATAGAAAAAGCATTTGATAAGGTACATCACCCATTTATGATAAAAACACTCAGCAAAGTGGGAATAGAGAGAGCATTTCTCAACATAATAAAGGCTATATATGAGAACCCTACAGCCAACACCATATTCAATGGGCAAAAATTAAAAGCTTTCCACCTAAGATCAGGAACAACACAAGTGTGTCTGCTTTCACCACTTCTATTCAACATAGTATTGGAAGTTTTAGCCACAGCAATCAGGCAAGAAAAAGAAATAAAAGCCATCCAATATGGAAGGGAGGGAGTAAAATTGTCAATATTTGCAGATGACATGATAGTATCCATAGAAAGCCCTATTGGCACCACCCAAAAACTACTCAATCTAATAAGTGAATTTGGCAAAATAGTGGGATACAAAGTCAATATTCAGAACTTGAAAGCATTTTTGTACACCAACAATGAAATATTAGAAATGGAACCTAGGAAAAATATCCCATTTACTATAGCAACAAAAAAATGAAAGTACCTAAGGATAAACTTAACTAGAGGGTAAAATACCTATACTCAGAAAACTGCAGAACACTGAAGAAAGAAATTAAGGGAGATACAAATAAATGGAAGCATATACCGTGTTCATGGATTGGAATAATTAACATCATTAAAATATCTATACTACCCAGAGCAATCTATTGATTGCACATAATCCCTATTAAAATATCAATGAAATATTCACAGGTTTAGAACAAATATTTCAAAAATTTATGTGAAATTAAAAATGACCCTGAATAGACTCAGCAATCTAGAGAAAGAGGAACAAAGTAGGAGGTATCACAATACCTGATCAAACTATCTTGCAAGGCCACTGTAATCAAAACAGCCTGGTGCTGGGATATGAAGAGACACATAGATCAATGGGACAGAATAGAGAGCCCAGAAATAAACTATGTCTCTATGTTCAAATAATATTTGACAGAGGGGGCAGAAGTATAAAATGAAGTAAAACAGTATCTTTACTATAAAATAGTAAAAATGGTGTTGGGAGAACTGGAATGGCATGCAAAAAATTAACCTAGACAATCAACTTACACCATACACCAGAAGAAACTCAAAGTGGATAAAAGATTTAAACATAAGCCATAACACCACAAAAGTCCTGGAGGAAAACATAGACAGTAAAATTTTAGATATCTCATGCAGCAATAGTTTTGCTGATATATTCTCTAGGGCAAAGGAAATAAAGGACAAAATAAACAAATGGGACTACATCAAATTAAATAGCTTCTGCATGGCTAAAGAAACCATCATCAAAATGAAAAGGGAACTGGCTATAGGGAAAACATTTGCCAATCATACCTCGGACAGGGTTTTATCTCCAAATATATGTAGAACTTATATGATTCAACACCAGGAAAACAAACAATCCAATTAAAAAATGGGCAAAGGACGTGAACAGACACTTCTCCAAGGGAGACATACAGACAGTCCATAGGCATATGAAAGCATGGTCAACATCACTAGCCATCAGAGAGATGCAAATTAAAACCACAATGAGATCCCACTTCACATTGGTCAGAATGGCCATCATTAACAAATCAACAAACAGCAAGTGCTGACAAGAATGTGGATAAAAGGCAATTCTGTGCACTGTTGATGGGAGTGCAGACTGGTGCAGCCACTGTGGAAAACAGTATGAAATTTCCTCAAAAAATTAAAAATGGAACTGCCTTTTTATCCAGTGATTCCATTGCTGGGATTATACTCTAAGAAACCTGAAAGACCAATTCAAAAAAAACTATGCACCCCAATGTTCATAGCAGCACTGTTTACAATAGACAAATGCTGAAAACAGCCTACATGCCCATAAGTAAATGAGTGAATAAAAAAACTGGTACATTTACATAATGGAATACTACACAGCAGAAAGAAAGAAGGAACTCCTACCTTTCATGACAGCACGGATGGAATTGGAGAATACTATAAGTGAACTAAGCCAGGTGGTGAAAGACAAATACCATAAGATCTCAACTATAAAAGGAAGCTAATAAACAAAACAAACAAATGAACAAAATAGAACCACAGGCATGGAAACAAGAAACAGTCTGACAGCAACCAGGGAGGGGGTGAGATAAGGGTGAAAAGGAGGGGAAGTACTAGTCAAGGAACAGGTATAAAGGACCCATGGACATGGACATCAGGGTGGGTATTGACTGTGTGAGCAGGTGGATGGATAGTGCAGCAGAGAGCAAGGAGAGGAAATTGGGAGAACTATAATAGAACAATAATAAAAAATTAATTAGCAATATAAGCATAGAACTATATTAGAAATCTCTACTCAATTACTGTATTTGAATATCCTTACACCATTACCATGCTGTCTTCATGCTTTAACTTTATAGTAGGTCCTAAAATTAGGCACACAGGTTTTCCAAATTTGTTCTCTTTTGTTTTCAGTATTATTTTGTTTATTCTAGATCTTTTTTATTTCCAAGCTTCAAATTTGACTTGCCAACTCTTTCAAAAAGACCTGTTGGGATTTGACTGAAATTGAGTTAAGTCTATAGCTCAAGTCTAAAGAACCATTAATTAGTCTTTCAATCTGTAAGCTTGTTATTTCTCATAATGTGTCTCTCTTCTCCAAGTTCTTTTTAAATTTTCTCATTGTTTTTAGTTTTTAATAATTGGGTTATGATATGCTTCAGTGTGGTTTTCTTAATATTGGGTTGGCCAAAAGTTCCATATGGTTTTTTCCATAAAATAAGACCTTTGTGACAGCATGGATGGAACTGGAAAGCATTGTGCTAAGCAAAATACCATATGAGCTCACCTTTAACAGAAACCTAATCAACAAAACAAACAGCAAAATATAACCAAAGACATTGAAATTTAGAGAAGGCTGACAGTGACCAGAGGGGAGAAGGGAGGGAATTTTAGGGGAAAAGGGTGAAGGGTTTGCAGGAGCAATTATAGAGAACACATGGACAATAATGGCGGGGGGAGGGCTGAGAGGTTGGGCTGGGGTTGGGGGGAAAAAGCAGAAAACTGTACTTGAACAATTAAAAAATAAATTTAAAAAATTATTTAAAAAAGACACCCTTTTTATTTTCACCAAGAACTTTATTGATTTGGATATTTTGAGTATGTCAGCCATCTCTCATGTGGTATAATGCTGATTGTTCTCAATTAATCTATTTGATCGCTATCAACTTCAACTGGTCTACTCAACCGTGGAGTCCATCGAGAAATCTCCAGCATGATCTTCACAAAACACTTTTGAAAAGTTTGTTCAGTCACAGCACCTGCTCCATACACCGCACAAATAATTTTTTGCATTTCAGTGCATTTTTACCTTTCTTGGAATAATGAAACACAATACGCCAAGAATGTTGTGTATTTTCTTCCATCTTCAATATTAACATGGCTACACAAAAATTCACCAATTTTGATTTTATTTTTTCATGCACACTATGACAGCTGTCACAATGCAATCTAGCGAAATTGTTTGGAATGAAGGTAAAGATAACGAAGTGCTATTAGAGCCATCTTACAGAAAAAAACAAATGATCTTTTTGACCAATCCGACATTCATCCTGCTTGAGCTTTGTTGAGTTATTAAATCTATGTATTATTCCTTTTCATCATATCTGTAAAAATTTCAGCCTTTATTTCTTCAAGGAATTTGCCCAATTTTCTTTTTTCTCTCTTTCTGGCACTGCCTGAAGATTTGTTTGCATATGTTTGTTTCCAATATTTTCAGTTTTAGTTAGATGCTTTTTTATTGCTATATCCTAAAGTTCACTCATTGACGCTCTTTTCCTCTCCTATCAAAGTTAATGTAATACATCCAATAAAATATTGTCTTCAACTATTTTATTTTTCATTTCTAGTATTTCCATTTATTTCTTTTTGAGAGTTTCTATTTGTTTTCTTAAATACACCATATCCTCACCTTACATCCCTCTTTTTTTTTCTGTAAACCTTTTAACATTTTTGCAATAGTTGTTATAAGGTCTTGTCGGCTGATTTAAACAACTGTATCATCTATAGGCTTTATTCTGTTGATCATATTTGCTTTTGATTATGGGTCACCTTTTTTGCATTTTCACATATCTCATAATTTTTAGAACACAGTACAGTAGAGATGGAGATGTAACATTTCTTCTTTTATTTTGCATATTTTCTAATGATTATAAATCACTTTCTCTGTAGCTAGAATCTAGTTGATATGAGATCAGATTTTAGCTTTAATTATATTCGAGTTCATCTATGTAATCATAGATGTCTCAGCTTCCAATGTTCCATGTCAAAATTAGCCTTTTAATCTTGTCAATATTTTAGCTGGGATGGAGTTGGGCTCTAGTTTCAGATATTTTCAGCTTTCCCTGATTCAACTTAAGAAAGTCCTAGAGTCCAAATGTGCATAAGTCTTTGATTTCTCTCCATTTTCCATAACTTTGTTTACTTCTGCTTTCTTGGCAAAATTTGTAGTGTTGATATATTTTTCCAATAATCTGTTTTATGCATTTGTGACTCTTCCAGATTATAATCTGTTCCCCTGACCCACTTTTTCATTTAAGGTTTATTTGATTTCTCTTTATTCCTGCAGTCTGTCAATCTGTGTCAGGCTGGTTCCTGCATTCACACTATCAAGACCAGGAATCTGACCCCTGGTACAGAAGCTACCATAGTTTTCTGCTCACCTATGAAAGTCTTGTTTCCTACTGGAATCCAGTTCATCAGGGTTACCTTTTCCCACTGCTCCTTGTAGTCCCATAGAAAAACTTAGTACTTATCTCTGTCTGTGGATTTCATGTTGTTACCATGACATTGAAGGTCTTTTGTACCTTTCTACATCCTAACTGGTAGTGGGACATCAAGATCATGTCTTTGTTTTGTTCACCATTATATATCTAGTGCTTAATACAGTGATAGAAACATAGAATGCTCTATAAAATATCTGTAGACCATAAATTAAAATGGAATGAAGGTGATTCAGACATGTGGAGCAAATAAAATGCACAGTTTATGGGATAAAATAATAGATGGTAGTTCAGGACCAAAATATTTTCAGTGATTTTTAAAACAAGGGTATCATTTTCACTGAAAAGTCAAGCAATGCTTGGTGATAGTGTTAGTGATTTAGCACTATTCCTAAGTCAGAACAGGTAGGTTGTTGGGGAAATTCTCTCTACTACTATGGATATGGAGATTAACATATAGATCTTGAGAAAAATGACAATTATTCTTGAATTCCAGCAGCCTAAGAAATGAACATCATGAGGGAAACACCTCTAATGGAGCATTTATCTGCCCAAAGGCTCAAAGCTCTCCACTAACCTGACCTTTGCTGACAAAACAAGATTTCAATAACTACAGCTGGGTTGGTGCTTTGTTTCTTGTCTTGCTAAGCCCAACTCCTCTATGTCTATCCCATTTGCTTAGAAATCTGGGAAAGGACTGAGCTTGCAAGTGAAAATCAAATATCCCAATACTGTGTGGAAAATAAGTCTGTAAAGTCTGGGAATCAGGCCAAGGCTGGCATTTCACTGTGCACATGGAAGAGGCATTAACCTGCTGGTAGCAATGCATAGAATTACATTCTTTATCCCAAAACTTCTCAGGTTTCCAAATCTAGAAGACACACATGGAATAAAATAATGAAAGAAATTCAGTCTTCCCATTGTACATTTCCCATATTATTTTATTAAATTGAAAATAAGTCCATTTTTAAATACTCACTAGCAAGAAATGGTATAGAATACGATGTGATTAAATAATGTTGAATTGCCCATTTGTCTCCCATTTTCCCCCAGAAGGCAAATGATGAGTGACTCTAAACCAGAAAGAGGTCTAATAGCCTATATTAGGTCCATTCTCTGCTGATGACAATGATATTACTCTAACACCAAAATGCTCACATTAACTGTGTTGTGTTGGAGTTGATGTTGTTACACTGATATTGGCATCATTTTGTTGGCATTAAGCCTACTGGCCTAGTTCCTTCATTGGAAATCATTGTTGTATCTAAAGGATTTATTCATTGCTTGTTTCAGGATATTTCTCTGCTGGACCTGATCTTTAAGGTCTGGTAATATATGGTAAATAATAGTGGCAGCCAATGACCCAAATACTGAAATAAACTTTCATTAAGTATATGCATATGTGTGTGTGTGTGTATACACACTTATATACTTAAATATATATATGTGTATGTATGTGGAAAAGAAAATACACTTTGCAAAGGGATGGTTGAATACAAAATTGTGGAAGGAATAAGGTCAAAGAAAATTTTTCTACACTTCCAATAGGCCCAGAAAGTTTTCTTTGCATTAGAAAAACAGAAATTCTTTTAAAAAGGAAAGGACAGTTTAGAAAATATATGATGATTCTTAAGTAGCTTAGAAATTGGATGATTAAAAAATTATATTTAACAAAATGTATACGAGTCATATAAAAAGGAAAAATGTGATCTTTAGAGAATGGGGAATAATTACTCCATTCTGTACTCATCACCCCAGCGGACTAATACATCTCAAGTATATTTTAATCAGGTACACAGGTCCCTACTACTTTCATCATGACCTTACATGATATGATGCTAGTCGAATGATAAGATTTGATCCACTTTTATGTAGTTGTCTTGTTTGCGTACAACTCATCAGCCCTTGCTACACATCATGCCCTCAGCTTTAGGCATTGAGGAGTCCTTACACTACTTAGGTCAACTTTTTCTTTGACACAGCCTTGTTTTCCTAATTTCACCGAGAAGAATACAATATCTAATCAACTACTTCGCCTAAGGTTCTGGATTAATTTAAAGTATATATAAATGTAACAAAATATGAAGTATTTAGAGATAAATCTAATAAAATGTGTAAAGGATCTATATATGTAGAAAACTACAAAATGCTGATGAAAATTAATGAATATCTTAGTAAATGGAGATAGATATATTCCATGTCCATGTTCATGGATTGTAAGACCCAATAATGTCAAAAATGTCAGTTTTTCCTTACTGGATCTCCAGTCACTGAAATCTAAATCAAAATTCTAGCAACTTGACTTCCGGTCAAGATGGAGGCATAGGTGGACACACTGTTCCTCCTCGCACAACCAAAAGAAGAGAAAAAGCAATTTAAAGGGCAAGGACAGCAGATCTGACAGAAAACTGAACTGAGTGGAAGACCAACAACCAAGGAGTTAAAGAAGACACGTTCATCCAGACTGGTAGGCGGGGCGGAGCCAGGTGGAGGTCACTTGAGGAGACGTGGTTTGTGGAGTGGTGCTGGTGGCGCTCCAGTCGCGGTGGGCACGCCTGGCCAAAGTGCAGCGGGCATACTCTGTGAGACTGGGGCTGAGACTGGTGGACTGGGCGGTCCCTCATTAGCACGCGGATAGACCAGGAGGAAAAGCTGGGGGTGGAACAGACTGCTTGGCCCACCAACGCAGGGAAATAAAGCCTCAAATCATGGAATGAGGACACCTGTGGGGGTTGAGGCAGTGGCAGGAGGAACCCCCAGCCTCACAGAACAGTTTGTTGGGGAGGCCCACAGGGACTCAGAACTGTGCAGCTCGCCCATTAACCCCGGAGCCTGCAAGGAGGATATCAACTTGCTTGTGGGCAGCTGGGAAGGTGCGGAGAGCAGAGCAAGCACCATTGTTTTCTCAGGCCCCGCCCCCACACACAGCGTCACAACACAGTGAGGTGGGTTACCCCACCCCCACAGAGAGCCTCATAACACAACGACATGGGTGACCCCGTCCCCACAGACAGCATCACAACAGTGCGATGCAGGTTTCCCCGCCCTGGTGAACACCTAAAGCTCCGCTCCTTAAAGAAATAGGCGCACTCGGAAAAAAAAAAGCCAACATGAGAGAGAAAAAAATGGCGACAAGATAGGGGGGAGCAGAGTCCACTTCCTTCTCCCCACAAATGAAACACCTAGCTAATTTTCTGAGGAATAGAGCAAACACCCAACAGTATTTCAGCATACATGAAGATTGATGACCAAGATTACAGGGGAAATTGAACGATCAGACGCCTGACACAGACAGGAGGACCAGGGGAGCAGGCCTGACTGGACACTTTTAAAGCCAGCCAGCAGAAGTCTTTTTGTTTGTTTGTTTGTTTGTTTGTTTTCCCCACCCTCCTTCCTATCTGTCCTTCTTTATTTTTTTAATTCCTTCTTCCTTACTTTCATTTAGTATTCCTAGTCTTCTCCTCTTTTTATTTCTTATTTTTACTTTAATTTTTATTTTTTATTTTTATTTTATATATATATTTTTACATTATTTTACTTTTCTTCTTCTTCTTCCTTCCCCTCTCTTCCTTATCCACAGGTGAGATATTAAAACCTGGAGTTGAAAAGAGAACAGAGCTACACCCAGACAAGGGTCAGCCCTAAAAACAGAGACAGTGACACAAAATCAATTTCGCTACTCCAGAGAACTTGACAGATCAATTTAAGAAACAAGGGCTAGCAAGAAGAGTCTCACAAACAATGGGAAGACAAAGAAACAATCCCCAAATGAAAAGAAAGGAGGAAGCCCCAGAAAGAATGATAACCAAAACAGAGGCAAGCCAACTATCAGATAGTGAGTTCAAAGCATTGGTTATCAGGAATTTCAAGAAGCTTGATGAGCTCGCAGAGAATTTCCAGAAACTACAGAGAAACTATAATGAACTTACTACAAACTATGTCATCATGAAAAAGGAAATAGCAACTATCCACAAGGGCCAAGAGGAAATGAAGAATACAATATCTGAACTGAAGAATATAATAGGAGGAATCAAAAGTAGGATCAAAGAAGCAGAGGATCGGATCAGCGAGCTGGAAGACAAGACAGAAAAAAATACCCAAAAAGAGCAGGAACAAGAAAAGAGACTCAGAAAGAATGAAGGGGTATTAAGGGAAATGCAGGACAACATGAAACGTAATAATTTCGTATAATAGGGATACCAGAAGGAGAAGAAAAAGAGCTAGAGATAGAAAACCTGTTTGAAAAAGTAATGATGGAAAACTTCCCTAATCCGATGAGAGAAAAAATCACACAAATCCAGGAAACACAGAGAGTTCCAATCAAAAGGAACCCAAACAGGCCCACTTCAAGACATATCATCATTAAAATGGCAAAATTTCAAGACAAAGAGAGAATATTAAAGGCAGCGAGGCAGAAACAGGAAGTAACATACAAGGGAGCATCGATAAGGTTAGCAGCTGACTTCTCAATGGAAACACTCCAATCCAGAAGAGAATGGCAAGAAATATTCCAAGTAATGAGAACCAGAGGCCTGCAACTAAGGCTACTGTATGCAGCAAGTCTCTCAATCAAGACAGAAGGCCAAATAAGGAACTTCCCAGACAAAAGAAGTCTAAAAGAATACACCTCCACCAAACCAGCTCTGCAAGGGATGCTAAAGGGACTGCTTTAAGGAAAGGACTAAAAAGAGAGAGAGAAAGGAACACAGATACAAAAAAAAATGGCAATGAATAAGTACCTATCGATAATAACCTTAAATGTAAATGGATTAAATGCTCCAATCAAAAGACAAAGAATAGCTAAATGGATAAGAAAGCACGATCCACACATATGCTGCCTACAAGAGACCCACCACAGGACAAAAGACTGATACAAACTGAAAGTGAGGGGCTGGAAACAAGTTTTCCAAGCAAATGGACAGGGAAAAAAAGCTGGGGTACCAATACTCATATCAGACAAAATAGACTTCAAAAAAAGGGCCATCAAGAGAGACCCAGAAGGACACTTCATAATACTCAAGGGAAGAATCCACCAAGAAGACATAAACATTGTAAATATATATGCACCCAACACAGGAGCACCCAAATACATAAAGAAAATCTTGGAGGACTTCAAGAAATATTGATAGCAACACAATTATAGTAGGGGGCTTCAACACCCCACTATCAAAAATAGACAGACCTTCCAAACAAAATATCAGCAAAGATATTGTGGCATTGAACAATACTCTAGATGAAATAGACTTAACCGATATACATAGAGCCTTTCACCCCACAGAAGCTAACTACACATTCTTTTCAAATATACATGGAACATTTTCAAAAATAGACCATATGATAGGACAAAAAACAAGCCTCAACATACTCAAGAAAATTGAAATCATACCAAGTATTTTCTCTGACCACAAGGGACTGAAATTAGAAACCAACCCAAAGGAAAAAAAACCCAAACACTCAAAATCATGAAGTTTGAATAGCATGCTATTAAACAATGAATGGGTCAAGGATGAGATTAGGGATGAAATAAAAAAGTTCCTTGAAACAAATTAAAATGAAATGACAACAACCCAAAACTTGTGGGACATAGCGAAGGCAGTCCTGAGAGGGAAGTTCATAGCGATACCCGACTACCTAAAAAAAATAGAAACATTTCAAACAAACAACTTAACCCTACACCTACAAGAACTTGAGGAACAACAACAAAGGCAACCCAAAGCAAGTAGAAGGAAGGAAATAACCAAGATCAGAGCAGAATTAAATGACATAGAGACTAAAAGCACAATTCTAAGGATCAATGAATCCAGGAGTTGGTTCTTTGAAAAGATAAACAAAATCAACAAGCCTTTAAGCAGGCTCATCAAGAAAAAAAGAGAGAAGACCCAAATAAACTCAATCAGAAATGAAAGAGGAGATATTACAATTGACGCCACAGAAATACAAAGGATTGTAAGACACTACTATGAAGAACTGTATGCCAAGAAATATGAACACCTAGGAGAAATGGACAAATTTCTAGAAAAATATGATCTTCCAAAACTCAATAAGGAAGAAGCAGAAACTCTGAACCAACTAATAACAGCGGAGGAAATTAAAGCAGTAATCAAAAAACTCCCGACACACAAAAGCCCTGGACCAGATGGTTTCACAGTAGAATTCTACAAAGCATTTAAGGAAGAGCTAACCTCTATCCTTCACAAACTATTCCAAAAAATCCAAGAAGATAGAAGACTCCCAAACTCTTTTTATGAAGCCAGCATCATCCTAATCCCAAAACCAGAAAAAGACAACAAAGAAAGAAAACTTCAGGCCAATATTGCTAATGAACATTGACGCTAAAATCCTCAACAAAATATTAGCAAACCACATCCAGCAATACATTAAAAAGATCATACACCATGACCAAGTGGGATTCATCCCAGGGATGCAAGGATGGTACAATATTCACAAAACAATAAACGTAATACATCACATAAACCAAAGCAAAGACAAAAATCACATGATCATATCAATAGATGTAGAAAAAGCATTTGACGAGGTACAGCATCCATTTATGATAAAAACACTTAGCAAAGTGGGAATAGAGGGAGCATCCCTCAACATAATAAAGGCCATATATGAGAAACCTACAGCCAACATTATACTCAATGGAAAAAACTGAAATCTTTTCCACTAAGATCAGGAACAAGATAAGGTTGCCCACTATCACCACTTCTATTCAACATAGTACTGAAAGTTTTAGCTACAGCAATCAGACAAGAAAAGGAAATAAAAGGCATCCAAATTGGAAAGGAGGAAACAAAACTGTCATTGTTTGCAGACAACATGATAGTGTACTTAGAACAGCCTATAGACTCCGCCAAAAAACTACTCGATCTAATAATTGAATTCGGCAAAACAGCAGGATATAAAGTCAATATCCAGAAATCAAAGGCATTTTTGTATACCAACAGTGAAACAGCAGAAACAGAAATCAGGGAAAAAATCCCATTTGATATAGCAACAAAAAAAATAAAATAAAATACCTGGGAATAACCCTAACCAAGGAGGTAAAAGACCTGTACTCAGAAAAGTACACAACACTAAAGAAAGTAATCATGGAAGACACAAACAAATGGAAACATATACCATGCTCATGGATTGGAAGAATCAACATCATCAAAATGTCCATACTACCCAAAGCAATTTATAGATTCAATGCAATCCCTATCAAAGTACCAATGGCACATTTCACAGATATAGAACAAACACTTCAAAAATTTATATGGAACCATAAACGACCCCGAATATCAGCTGCAATCTTGAGAAAGAAGAGCAAAGTAGGAGGGATCACAATTCCTGATATCAAACTGTATTAAAATGACACTGTAATCAAAACAGCTTGGTACTGGCATAAAAACAGACAGATAGACCAGTGGAACAGAATAGAGAGCCCAGAAATAAACCCAAGTCTCTATGGGCAATTAATCTTTGACAAAGAGGGCAGAAGCATAAAATGGAATAAAAATAGCCTCTTCAGCAAATAGTGTTGGGAAATCTGGATGGCTACATGCAAAAAAATGAAACTCGAGCACCAACTTACACCATACACAAAAATAAATTCAAGGTGGATAAAAGACTTAAATGTAAGTCGTGACACCATAAAAGTTCTAGAAGAAAACATCAGTAGGAAAATCTCAGACATTCCATGCAGCAACATCTTCAATGATATGTCCCCTAAAGCAAAGGACATAAAGGAAAGAATAAACAAATGGGACTTTATCAAAATAAAGAGCTTTTGTGGGGCTGAAGAAAACAGTATTAAAAATAAAATGAGAACCAACAGTATGGGAAAACATATTTGCCAATGATACCTCAGACAAAGGTCTGATCTCCAAAATATATATAGAACTCATACGACTCCACTCCAGGAAGACAAAAAAACCAATTAAAAGGTGGGCAAAAGACATGAACAGACACTTCTCAAAAGAGGACATACAGAGGGCCCAGAGACATATGAAAAGATGCTCAACATCATTAGCCATCAGAGAGATGCAAATTAAAACCACAATGAGATATCACCTCACACCAGTCAGAATGGCCATCATCAACAAAGCAACAGATAACTGTTGGAGGGGATGTGGAGAAAAGGGAACCCTACTGCGCTGTTGGCGGGAATGCAGACTGGTGCAGCCATTGTGGAAAACAGTATGGAATTTCCTCAGAAAAATAAAAATGGAACTGTCTTTTGACCCAGCAATTCCACTACTGGGATTATACCCTATGAGCCCTGAAACACCAATTCAAAAGAACCTTTGCACTCCAATGTTCATAGCAGCATAATTCACAATAGCCAAGTGCTGGAAACAACCTAAGTGCCCATCTACAAATGAGTGGATCAAGAAACTATGGTACATTTACACAATGGAATTCTATGCAGCAGAGAGGAAGAAGGAGTTTATACCCTTTGCAATGGCATGGATGGAACTGGAGAGCAGTATGCTAAGTGAAGTAAGCCAGGCAGTGAGGGAAAAATACCATATGAACTCACCTTTAACTGGAACATAATCAACAAAGGAAAAAGGCAAGCAAAGTAAAATCAGAGACATTGAAATTAAGAACAATCAAACAATAGCCAAGGGGGAGGTGGCAGGGGACAATGGGGAGAAGGGTTTTCAGGAACCACTATAGAGGACACATGGACAGAACCAAGGGTGGGGAGGGAGGCAGGGAAGGGAGGTGGGATTGGAGGTGGAGGGGAGGGGAGAATTTTCAGACAACTGTAATTGAACAACAATAAAGTAAAATAAAAAAAATTCCAGCAAGTTATATTGTGCATATGGAAAAATTGATTCTAAACAGTATGGAAATCCAAATACTAGGAATAATCAACACAATACTAAAAAGAAAGACAAAGTTGCATAACTGACATTACCAGACATCAAAACTTACTATAATGCTGTAGTTATCAGGACAGAATGGTGGGGGGGCATATAGATCAGTAGAACATAATAAAGATCCCAATTAGACACCCACATAAATACTCAATTGTTTTTTGAGAAATGAGCAAAGTCTATTCAAGGAAGAAAGGATAGGTTTTTCAACAAATTGTGATAAAATGATTGAATGTCTATGTGCAAAATAATTAATCTAGATACAGATCTTACACTTTTCACAAAAATTAACTAAAAATGGATCAGACACATAAATATAAAACACAAAACTACAAAAGTTACAAAGACAGCATAGGAAAAAACAATACTGGGATCTTGTGTTTGGTTAAAAACTTTTTAGATAAGTTTAGATATCATAGGATAATCCATGGAAGAAAAAGTTGGACTTTATTAAAGTTTAAAATTACTGCTCTGGATAAAATTTCTACCATTAAGAGAACTTTTAAAAAACCTAGCTGCATTCTGGGAGAAAATATTAACAAGACATATTTGATAAAGAACTTGTTTCCAAAATATACAAATAATTCATAAAACTAAACAATAAGAAAATAACCCAATTTAAAAAGGGTAAGAGGTCTAAATAGACACAGCTCAAAAGAAGATATATAGATAGAAAATAAGCACATGAAAAGATACCCAACATCACTAGGGAAATGCAAATTAAAAAAGATACTACTACACATCTATGAAAATGTCCAAAATCCACAAATTTGGCAATATGAAATGGTGGCAATGATGTGGAGCAACAAGAAATTTTACTTATTGCTGATGGAAATGCAAAATATTGCAGCCATTTTGGAAGACATTTTGGTATTTTCTTACAAAGATAAACATACTCTTACTATACAATCCAGTAATCATATTCCTAAGTGTTTACCCAAATGGGTCTAAAACATACATCTACACAAAAACTTGCACATGAATGTTTACAGCAGGTTTGTTTATGTTCATCACCAAAAATTTTTTTGATAGGTTAATGAATAAACAAGTTGTGGCATATCCATACATAATATTAACTGATAAGTAGAAATGAGCTATCAAGCCACAAAAATGTCATGGATTAACTTTAAACACACAGTGCTAATTGAAAGAAACCAGTCTTGAAAAGTCTACATATTGTATGATTCAATTACATGACATTTGGGAAAACCCAAAACTAAAGAGACAGCAAAACTATCAGTAGTTGCCCAGGGGAAGGGAAATAAGGGCAAGGATGAATATGTAAAGTACAGGACATTTTTAGGGTAGTGAAGCTACTCTGTACCACACTGTAATGGTGGATACATGATGTTATGCATTTGTCAAAACCTATGGTATGCTAAAGCACAAAAAGTGAATTCTAATGTGTATAAAGTTTAAAAATCACTTAGGAGGGCAGGAAATCCCAGGAGAAAAATAAAGATTGTGACAAGAGAATTTAACTGTGAAACAAATTTGGGGGACAAGGTGCTGACTTAAGTAACTTAGAAAATTAATAGAGTCAGTAAGATTAAAGGCAAATGGAACTTCGCATAAATATAACCTAGCTGATAAAGTTGTTTCCCACAGAGGTGCAGGTTAACAATTCAGATACTGTTATACATATACACTGGAGTGAATAAAATGGACAGAACATGGTGAAAGACAGGTCTTTTTGTGTGTGTGCTTTTTTTTAACTGTTGGAATAGGAATTTACCGATAAGCAAGTGGAGATGGCTAGAATGATCCATGTACTAATGGATTACAGTTGCAGACATCAATAAGAATTCATGTTTAACTTAATAGACAGATTGTTACATATATAGAAATATCTGTGTACTCAAGTTAACATACACACATATATATTTTATCTATTAGCTGAGAGGATCTAAAAGAAACAACACCCCAGTAGTAATAAGCAGTCTCAGCAGCCAGATCTTGATTTCTAATATTAGTCTCCAAAAAAAAAAAAAAAAGAAACTTCTGTTTCTTGGCAAAATGGCTGATTCTAAAACAGAGACAGGAAATATACAGGATGAGCCTGGTACATCTTGTAGTACCAGAAGTTTACTTAAAAAAAACAAACCAAAAATTGATGGGTCTATGTCTAAGGAGTACATGAACTAACTAGAAGCATTCCCAATGGCTAAAGCTGAAACAATTTGAGCAACAAAATAAAGTATAGCAGTACTGGATTATAACTCAAAGTATAATATAAATACCGATGTGTTTATAGTGACACAGGTAAATGATCAAATGAATCAGTAAGTGGGGAAGAAGAAACAAATCTCCAATGCACAAGGATTCATAATAAATTATATAGAAACTCCACCATAAAGTAGAGGGAACATACATTCCCCACTCCTTAAGTATGTGCTGTGCATAGTGACTTCCTTCCAGAGGACTTACAGTATGGAAAGAAGGTAAAAATAAGAGTAATTTTACAGTGTAGAAAATTTACACACACTACTTCAGCCAGGTGATGAAGGTCAACATCAACAGTCATAAATCAAGTTCACAATGTATGCCCTTGTGTGGTAAAATGGCACATTACCATGTGGTCTTCCTTTCTAAAACCATAGTTGCAGTCTAATCATGATAAAAGCTATCAGGCAAATTCTAATAGAGGGGCCTCCTATGATATATTCAACTAGTCCTCCTCAAAACTGTCAAGGTCATCTAAAACAAGGAAAGTCTAAGAAAATGTAATAGCCAAGAGGGGCCCAAAGAGCCATAACAAGTAAATGCAATGTGATATCCTAGATGAATCTTAGAATAGAAAAAAAGAACATTATGTAAAAACTAAGGAAATCTGAATAAACTCTGGATGTCAGTTAACAATAATGTATTAATACTTATTCATTAGTTATAATGAATATACCATATGAATAGAAGATGTTAATAATAGGGGAAACTCTGTTGGGCCGGGATAGTGTTATATACGGGATCTCTTTGTACTATCTGGTCAATTTTCTCTAAGTTTATAACTATTATAAAAAAAGTTGATTAAAATTTTAGTTAGTTATATGTTATGTATTAACAAGAACTTGAAATTAAAATAAAAAATACAACATCATTTGAACAGTATCAAAATCATGAAATACTTGAAGACAAAGTTAACAAAACACATGCATGATGTATACACTGAAAACTATAAAACATTACTAAGGGAAATTAAAGAAGTCCCAGGTAAATGAAGATATATTTTGTTCATGGAAGTCCAAATATTGGTAACATGACAATTTTCCCAAATTGATCTAGAGATTCAATGGAACACAAGTCAAAAATATCAGCAGGTGGGTAGAAACTAGCTAGATGACTTTAATAAATATATGGAAATGCAAAGTCCTGAAAAAGTCCTTACAATTTTGAAAAAGGAAAATAAAGTTGGAGGGCTGATTTTAAGACTTATTATAAAACAACAGTAGAAGAATAAGAATAATCAATACAAAGGTTAATGGAATGGGATAGGAATCCACAATTGAACGTGCATATGTATATGGTTGACTGATTTTTTAAAAACAAAACTACCAATGTAACTAAATTGAAAAACAACACTCCTTTCAGTAAATAGTGCTGGAAAAATTGAATAGCCATACTCAAACAAGAATATGATCTTTGGAGAGATTTCCAGCAAAGATGGAGGGGTAGGTAGATACACTTTGCCTCCTCGCACAAACAAAAGAAGGATAACAACAAACTTAAAAATAAAAATTAACCAGAACTGCCAGAAAATCAAACTAAATGGAAGCCAACAACCAAGGAGTTAAAGAAAGAACATTCATCTAGACCAGTAGGAGGCACGGAGATGAGCAGGTGGGGTGGAGAGGACTCACTGCAAGGCAGTGGCCAGCAGAGTGAGTGGTCACATATTTGTGTGTGGATAAACTGGGAGGAACAACTGAGGAGTGAGATAGACCATGAAACCCAGGGTTTCAGCACAGGGGAAATAAAGCCTCAAAACCTCTGACTGAAAAAACCAGTGGAGGTTGCAGTGGTGAGAGAAACTCCAAGCCTTACAGCAAAGCTCTTTGGAGAGTCCCACAGGGTCCTAGAATGTACACAAAACCACTTACTCAGGAATCAGCACCAGAAGGGCCCAATTTATTTGTGGGTAGTGGGGGAAGTGATGGAGAGCCAGCTGAGAGCTCAGCAAGCAGCATTGTTCCCTCTTGTACCCCTCCCCTACATACAGCACCACAATGCAGTGACATGGGTTGCCCAGCACTGGTGAATACCTAAGGCTTTGCCCCTCATATGTAACACATGCGCCGAGACAAAAAAAATATGGACCAAATGAAAGAACAGATCAAAGCTCCATAAAAAATGTAGCTAAGCAATGAAGAAATACCCATCCTATCAGATGCAAAGTTCAAAACACTGGTAATCAGGATGCTCACAGAAATGGTTGAGTATGGTTACAAAATAGAGGGAAAAGTGAAGGCTATGAAAAGTGAAATAAAGGAAAATTTATAGGAAACAAACAGTGAAGGGAAGAAAACCCGGATTCAAATCAAAGGCTTGGACCAGAAGAAAGAAAGAAACATTCAACCAGAACAGAATGAAGAAAGAAGAATTCAAAAAAATGAGGAGAGGCTTAGGAACCTCCAGGACAACTTTAAATGTTTCAACCTCCGAATCATAGGGGTGCCAGAAGGAGAAAAGGGAGACCAAGAAATTGAAAACTTATTTGAAAAAAAAGTGAAGGAGAGCTTCCTTAATCTGGCTAAAGAAACAGACTTCTAGGAAGCCCAGGAAGCTCAGAGAGTCCCAAAAAAGTTGGACCCAAGGAAGCACACATCAAGGCACATCATAATTACATTACCCAAGATGAAAGATAAGGAGAGAATCTTAAAAGCAGCAAAAGAAAAGGATACAGTTACCTACAAAGGAGTTCCCATAAGACTATCAGTTGATTTCTCAAAAGAAACCTTCAGGCAAGAAGGGGCTGGAAAGAAGCATTCCAAGTCATAAAAGGCAAGGACCTACATCCAAGATGACTCTATCCAGCAAAGATTTCATTTAGAATGGAAGGGCAGTTAAAGTGCTTCCCAGATAAGATCAAGTTAAAGGAGTTCATCATCACCAAGTCATTATTATATGAAATGTTAAAGGAACTTATCTAAGGAAAAGAAGAAAATAAAAAACTATGAACAGTAAAATGAAAACAAACTCAAAACTATCAACAACTGAACCTAAAAAAACAAAAACCAACTAAGCAAACAACTAGAACAGGAACAGAATCACAGAAAAAGAGATTAAATGGAGGGTTATAAATGGGGAGGGTGCAGAGGGAGAATGGGTGGAAACATACAGGGAACAAGTATAAATTGTAGGTAGAAAATAAACAGGGGGAGGTTAAGAATAGTGTAGGAAATGGAAAAGCCAAAGAAGTTATATGTACTACTCACAGATATGAACTAAGGGGAGGGGGGTAATGCTGGTGGGAGGGCGGTGCAGGGCAGAGGGGAATAAAGGGGAGAAAAAAATGGGACAACTGTAATAGTATAATCAATAAAATACATTAAAAAAAGAAAATTGTCTTTGGTTTACATCTTATACCATATACAAAAGTTGATTCAAAATGGATCATAGACCTAAATTTTGATATAAAATGATTAGCTTCCTAAAAAATTTTTATGGTCTTCATTTAGATAAAAATTCATTAAGCAAAAACTATAAGAAAAAGTAATCAGTTGAATTTCATCAAAAATATTTTTTTTCTCTCTAAAAGGTGCTCAAACATAAAAAGCCAAACCACAGGCTGGTAAACAATATTAGCAAAATATGTATGTGATAAAAAGAGTTTCTTGTATTCAGAATATGCAAAGAACTATTAAAACTTTAAAATAAAAAGAAAAACAACCTTACTTTTTAAAAAGTGCAAAAGATTTGAATAATCATATCACCAAAAATATATGTAAATCGAAAATAAGTGAATGAGAATATATTCAACGTATTAGTCATTAGAGAAATTCAAATTAAAAACACATAGACATACCAGTACACAGCTTCTACATTGGTTAACATTTAATGGACTGACAATACCAAATGTTGGTGAGGATGTGAAGTAACTAAAATTCTCAATGTCTGCTGATAGGAATATAAAACTAAACAATCACTTTGTATAGCAATTAGGCAGTTTCTTGTAAAATTAGATATACACTTACCATATCCCTTAGCAACCCTGCTCTTCAGTATTTACCCAAGTGAAATGAAAACATATACCCACACAAAGACTTGTACACAAACATCCACAGGAGCCATACTCATAATAGCCCTAAACTTGAAACAGCAAATATCTACAGACAGGTGAAGAGATTAAAAAAAAAGTGTACGTACAGAAAAGAAATACTAAAGGAGAAAGGCCTTCAGGTACAAAAATCTCCAAAATCATTATGTTGAAAATAAAGAAAATTGCATGCAAGTATGCATAATGTAGAATTTCATCTTTTATGAGATGCTAGAATATACAAATTTAATCTGCAGTGACAGTAGATCAGTGGTTGTCTGGGGCAGGGGCTCAGGGTTAGGCTTTGCCTGGTAAGGGGCACAAGGCAAGTTTTCAGGTTATGAAAATATCCTGTATAATGACTGTCATGGTGCTCCTATGGATGGGTCATTTGTGAAAACTTATCAAATGTGCATTTTATTGTATATAAACTACACTTTTTAAAGATGATTTTTAGAATATAGGAAAGCCATTTCTGTGTGTTTCCTTTGCACTTAAAATAAAAAGAGAGGGAGGGAAAATAGGGAAAGGCTATTGGGGTACCCATACTCCCTACCCAATACTCCTCTACAACAAAGCAGGGAATTTTTAGAATCGGAAAAATTATTTTTAATTGGTTACACTTGTCCCACATGGTTCACAGAAAACTTTTTCAATTGAAGTGAGAGGATTTTGTAAATGTAACCCAGGCTTAGAAAGACGACAATTTTTTTTTTTTTTTTAGTATAAGGTCAAGTTTTTTATTTTGAAAAGAATAACATAAACTTCAGTATTCTTGAGAATAAGTGGTCTTCAGAAGAGAATCACTATTTGTGGTAGCAACATATGTTTATTCTCAGGCTATTTAAATAGCAAAATGAGTGACAGCCATTGCTGATGGAGAATTGGACCCCTGGAATTGAAGTGTCTATTTCCGCCCTGCATTCTTCATTACCGATGGCCCTGAGTGCCTTCCCCTTTCATACAGAGCCCACTGAAGCCTTGGGCAGCTGACCACTCTTTGATACCTAAACACAGTTTGAGTGTGTAGAAGGAAGGAAGTTACTGAGCTCAAGACTTTATTGCAGAGGGACCCAAAAGTGACAAAAAATGTTGAAAAATGACAATGTGTCAATAAATCATGTGGCCATATCCAGCAGGAAGTCCCTGCTCACAGCGGGAGACCACTGCAAAATGTCATGGTGAACAGGGTGTGGATCCAGGGAGGGATAAAGAAGGTGGCCATTCTTGAAATAAATCGGGACCATTCATGGAATAACAGTGTTGCCATCAGCCTTCATGGATGCAATTTTTCATGCTCCTCCCACAGGCAAAATCCAGGACTCACAAGTTTTTTTCAATTAAGGACTGATACTCAATGTTCTGACACAAATCATGTCAGCTCCCTGAGCAAAAATTTCTGGTGCTTCCCCAATGCAGGCAGAAAAGTGTACAACACCCATCACAATCTGGCCTCAACCTCCTTTCCAACGTCAATCTCTACATATATACTCAGTCTCCTTCCTTTGGCAGCCAGTATCTATCCTGCTTTTATTACTGACCAGCCCCTAATGCGTCATGCTCTTTAGTGTGCCCATGCCTCACGCTGGCTCTTCCCTCTTCCTTTATTCCCTTAGGCAAACGACAGTTAATTTCTATGACTAGACTGTGGGATATGTAAGGGGAAGAAATAAAACTGATTCATATTTGTATCCTTAGAGTCTAGGTAAATAATAAATGTCTGTTGAAGGAGTTAAAGCATTCAATTATTTAAAAAATGAAAGCCTTTGTTTGTAGAGAAATTAACTGAGTCAAACTTCATAGCTTTTCCTCCCTAGGTTAATCTGGAAAACTGGACCTGGAAAGGAAACTCTAACTTATATGTTGCTTATTAAGTGATGTCATTCAATTCATAATTTATTCCACTAGCCATAGTCATTGCTTTTGCTGGAAAACCACACACACACACACACACACACACACACACACACACACAGTGTCCATTCATTGTCTGTTTATCCCAGAGGACTGAGAATCAATTTATTAGAAGCCCCACTCTTTTTGGTTTGTGCTTTGGTGTACAAGTTTGGAGAAAGCAATGGAGAAGGCTTGAAACACAGTTATAACATGACACAGGAAGAAAAGGAACAAAAGAACGTGTAGGGGATGATTAAGTGCTTCTGAATTTACACAGTGAAATATGGACAGTTTAAATGTCTTTGCTATTTGCTTCTTTTCAAACTGTGAGCAGTTTCAAACACCCCATGCTGCTCCAAGATTAATTAAGTTCTGCATGCTTTTGGCTTG